>JACWBX010004385.1:5704-18158 GCA_014622435.1 Polypedilum pembai
AACTTTATTCTAAAAAGCTTTTGATTTTCAACAAAAATTCTGCAGAGAAATACTTTGAAAAACAATTTGACCGTTATTTTTAAATTCCAAAAATTTAAATTTTGTTTAGTCGTTAAATTAAAACAAAATTTGAAATAAATTTCATTTACATAAAATTTCTCTATCGAATACCTAATAATTTTTCTCTCTATTTCTATTTTACAAATCATTAAAATTGCGTTTTCAATGTCGAACATTTTACATTTCTGTAATTTCTATAAGATCATAAATAAATAAAAAAAATTGCCGTTTTGTAAAATTGCGATTTTCCTTTGGCCTAATACTTGGCAATTTTTCATTCATTATTAATAACGCGCAGTGGTCTTGTTTTTCTCTGATGATATATATGTGAGCACAAACTTATGTGGCAATGTAGGAATGAGAGAAGAAAATTATTTAACTCGAGTGTGTTCTGCTGCTTTATTTTATTATTTATCATCAACGATGACTAAAGTGACACACATCGATGCATAATTTTTCATCTTCGAGTGCAGCAGAGGTTAATTTGAATGAAATTTAGTGCAGTGAAAATTGATTAAGGACATTTTGCATCTCATTTTCTTTTAATTATACTTACAGGTGTTTTTCTTTATTAAATTATTACAAATTAAAAGTCGCATGAAGACAGCTGTGTTTTTGGGCTACGCGTACATAAATTAAAGACCCTCACGTTGTTTCTTTATAATTCTCCGTCAAGAAAGACACACACAATAGCTTTTGTAATGTTGTGACAAGAAGCAAGATTATGGGTAGGGAAGTGAGTCATAAACTCCTTTTTTTCTTCAATCTTACCCTTCAACTAATCAACCTGTCACATCTGAATCAAATTTAATTTTTTAAATGGCAAATAATAAATGGAATTTCACAATAAATTTAAACTGCTGAGCAATTAATTTATTATTAATAAAAATGATGAAGATCATGAAACTATGAAATAAAATCTGATAAGAAGAATAATACAAGACTAAGACAATCAAACCATCTGTTTCAATTCTTTTTCTGTTCAAGGCTCACAAAATTGCATTGCATAAAACCAATCTTTTCCTTGCGGCTAAACATAACACCCAAAACATTGAAATAATACCACAAAGAAGAGAAAATGCGAGTCATAATTGAAAAAATTATATATATGCAAATGTGCACGCGTGGAGCTTATAATGGAGAAACAAATGGTCATACTTGAGTTTTAAAATATTTACTAAAGCGCATTTTTCATTTGAAATTTTATTTTAACGGTCATTTGAGAATTTGAAATTGTTTTGACTCTTAATAATTTGTTTTTTACTCAACCAAGGTAAAAATAATTTAGTTTATTATGACACTAATCAGTTATTGTGAACACATAATGCTTTAATTTTAATTTTTTAATCTTGTCTTTTACAAGATGTTGAAATTGTAGATAAAAACTGAAATTCTTTTTTCTTTCGTCATTTTCGATATTTTCTTTGTTTTTCATTAAAAAGATTTTGTCCCTGAATTAAACAATCGAATGGGTTTTAAATTTTTAATAAAACACAAATAATCATTAATTCAAATGAAGTTCGTTTTAGTTTTAACGATCAAATTGAATTTAAATTTATTTAAAATTTTAAAAACCGTTAATTTCAAAATAGACAAAATGTATGAAATATTGTAAAGTGTCATAAACAGAAAGAAAAATGCATTTTGAAATAATAATGGAACGAGTAAGAGAGAAAGAGAGAAAGAAATAAAATGTTATGCAAATTTGGGTGGACAATGAAATTGCGTGATTTGTTGTTATGAGTACACAAACAGTACTAGTAATATCCTACATTTTTAAATATTATTTTCTACGAAACAAAGCTTAAATCGATAGTCAACTATGAGTGACGGTGCATATATTCTAAAGTGCAGTACACACTCCATCTGGCTGCTTTTCAGTTCCTTTTAATCTTATTTGAAAAGCTCACATATATTATGCATATATACACACAAATAATCGGCTTGTTCGCTTGCAATAAAAAAAGTAAAATAAACAAATATGAATTTATAATAATCATTTAATGTGTAGCTTAGCTCGTTGTTGCCTTGCAATTATTGCTTTAGTTGTAAGAAGCCTACATTACATCGCTTCTAGGGGCCAGAGGGAGGCTTACTAAACACAATTTCTCATATCTTCCGCACATGCATGCTCATACTTCAGTTATCGATTTATTACATTTAATTTTTATTGTGTGCATCAATGCAAAAGAGAGAAATTGAAATTACAACGAGAGAGAGAAAGAGAAAAATCAGTTTGGGTATATTGCATTTTACATTGACGTAGATCAAGGTCGAAAAAAAGAGAGAAATATGAAAGTGGATTTGTTTTCATCTGAGCTCTCACTCGTTTACTTATAATTATATTAAGCGTGAAGTTCTTTCTTTAGCACAAACATCTTTAGTCAATTTGCAACATTTTTCATCAATTTCTCTTTTTTCTGCTTTTGACTCTTCTTGGCGATGCGATTATTAAATGTTGTTAGTTTCTTACTTTTTTTAAAAAAAAGGAGGAGGCAAAAGAGAGAGAAAAAATGAAATTGTAATCATAAATCTGACTTAATTGAAGCATAAATTTTCTTTACTCTCTTACATAGTAGTAATCAGTTCGCATTCATGCTTTAAATAAACAACACTTTGAAGAACTTTTTTTTTATTCTTCTTTCGCTTAATTGAAGCTTGTTGGGCTGATTGGGTTAATAATGAATGCGTATTGATGTAGTATTGTAAATTATTGCTTGAGTTTAACCTTCGGATTAATTAGAAAATAGTTTCAAATAGAATGAAATAAGAAAGCTAAAGCAAAGGGTGTGAATTCCTTTGAAAATGTATTAAAAACTATTTTAATATTTTTCGTAAGAGGAAACAGCTTTTGATAACTAAAACAGAATAAATCAATTAAGCATATTTAGCTTACATCATTGAAATTTCTGTTTTATTTAACTTCATGTAAATTCAATAAAAGCATTTAAAAGTCTTTTTTTATTATATTATTGATTTATATTATTGATATTTTGGATTAAGAATTCTCAGTCCTTGTTTGAAGCTATCAAAACTTTTGAATGTTATTTTGTTAAAATTTTCAATAAAATTATTTTCTCTTGATTTTCCATATGAACTTCTTGATTTTACTGATTTTGTATAGTTCAGTATTATGCAGATAAGAAGAAGAATTATGCGAATAATTTTCTTATTCATTTACACAAGGAAGAACCAAGAAAAAGAAAATATATTATGCGCATAATGCCGAACTCTATGATTTTATATTTCAATGATTACTTTGTTTAAGATTTTATAAGTTCAAATCGTTATGAAAATTCAAAAGAGACATTCATTTATGAACAAAGTCTACTGAGAGATTAAAAAACAAAACACCAAAATATAAACAATGAAAAATTTTAATTTTGCATTTTTCCTTTTTAAAATAAATAAAAACATGACAGAAAAGTTGAAATTTCAATAGAACTGCAACTGCAATGCATGAAACCTTTCAGAACGTTTTCATTTATTTTTAATAAGAAATTCTTAAGAATTTTAAAATATTTTTGTTTACTAATTTGATATTTTCTTTCTTATTCTTTCAGTAGATTTTGTTTTGAATTGATAAAATTCAAGTTTAAATGATTTAAATTCGCGTTTGATTTCATAACTAAAATGACTAAAAAGTATTCAAATATACTAAGAGCAAGTTTTTTAAAAAAAAATTTAGTTTTATCAAGATTCGATTTCGTAATATCTGAATTACAAAAACATTTTAAAGAAAGCTTGTATAAATCATTTTTACAGGAGGATAAATGTGATGGCAAAACACTATTTTTGATTCTTTTTATTACATGATTTTCAACATACAATGATAACTAGAGTCTAAAATCATTTTGTAATTTAGTCAAAACTAATTAGAATTAGTTGATTGAAATTAAAATAATCCTTTAATTACTTTCACCATTTCGAATAATATTCGACTACTTCGCCATCTCCACTGCATTATTTAGTAAAAATTGTTAAAATTTACACTAAAAAAGCAAAAAACAAATAGTTTAATGCAATGCACTAGAAAAAATTTCATCATCAATCTAATTTATTTAATGTATCGAAAGATCACACAAGGTCTCGCCTTAATTTATTTCATAAAAATATGCAAACATGGAAGGAAAAAAATGGAATAAAAAATGGCACCAAACTAACAGTCAATAAGCATACAATAATAAATTGCTCAATATTCAGCTACTAACATAATTCTGCTCTCTTATTCTCTTGCTCGATAACCTAAAAAAATTTGCATTTATTCAAATTTACATGCAAGATGTATCAACTGCAGCAACACAATAATAATAATAAAATTTCTGTCATTTGTAATTCCCTATTTCTCCTCTCTCTCTTTCAAATATCGAATAGTTACATAATAAATAAAAAAAAATTAAATTTATGTTGCAATGCAATGAAAAATCTTTTATTTATGCCATGACATTCTATGCAGATGATGATGATGATGAAAAATGAGAGTTTAAAAACATATAAGAAGTTTCATGTTGCTGTGTTTGAAGAAGAAATAAATTGTAAGATGGCATACAATGTAAATAAATAAAAATTTTTCTCTTCTTCAGAGTTAACGCTTGTTAGATTAAAAAGTCTTTAATGAAGCATAAAAAGAAAATTGTCGTGAGCAGTGTCACTTGTCAAAAAAGAAAATGAGTGTTGAAAAGTGCAAGAGAAAATCGACTCATCACAAGAAAGAAAAAGAATTGTGTCAGTATGTTAAGCACAAATAAATATCTCATTGTCACTGCATCGTGATCTTTTGTGTGTTGCAGCTGATTTACATAAAATAAAAAACTTTGTTCCGCGTACATTCATTCAATTGACATTGCATTGCGCTCACTCGTGGGTGGGGAACATTTCAATTGCGATCGCATCGACAAAATTCACTTAGAAGCTAACTGTCGCTGCTGTTGCTGCAGATTTAATCTTCTTTCATCTATTTTTACATCTCAATCGCGTGTGTGAGTGAATGTTCAACTTACTTTCATGCAAATCAATCTCTTGCATCGTCTAAGAATAATAAATTAGATGAAATTTTTCATTTCTCTTTCACAAATGATTTTAATCTTTTTGCTGCAGCTACCTGCATTTTTTTTGATTAATTTTAGGATCATTAAGTAACGAGAGCTGTTGAGACATTTCTTTCACTACTTGAAATTGAAATTAATAATTGTTTATATATATTGATAGTGTGACTGTGACTGCTGCTGCTGCTGCAATATAAACATTTCGCGTGGTCTATCAGCAATCTTTAACAATTTAATTACCTTTCATTTGTGCCATTTAATGAGAGCAAAAAATGTGCAAAAAAAAAAACTCTTTTGAAATGCAATTGCTCTTGCTCACTATATACAATGAAATGAGGCGGCAATTTTTAAGTCATACACACAACAAGCGATAAACGAATGAAAAGCTTACGGGAGAAATTTATTGAGCATGATTTCTTCAATAAATTTCTTATTTGAGCTCTTAAGCTATTTAATGGAAAATCTATGTGTTGCTATAATAAATGGGCAAGTTAGATCTAAACTATTTTAGCTTGAATTATGGGTTGAACTTAATTTTCTTTTAATTGTAAAATATTTTAAGATACAAAGAGTGAGAAATTAAACAAAAGTTGTCATCAAAAAGTGAAAACTTCTACTTTAGACCTTGTTAGAGCACGTAAGACCAAAACTTTTATCCCTTGGTTGTCAGTGGGTAAATTGAACTTTTATATGAAAAATATCAAAGTATTTTGATAAAGTTCTAGGAACAGACAAATGATGCTCCAAGTTGCTCTTTCTTTACTCTGGTATGATTTTTGTTGCTCATTTTACTCTTTTTAAAAAATTTTAACTAAAATCCAGAACGCACAAAAGAATCATTAGGAAGCAAAAAAGAGGAACTTGTTGTTCCTAATTGCATACTTTTGCTTCTTTTTTTTGAGCCCATAGTCGACAAAAAATTTGTACGTAAGTCGACTTAGCATATAATTTTTTAGTCGACTTCGGGCTCTGCTTCATTTGTATGTTCTCGACTGGATAAAGTTAACATTGATTGTTGAACGACTGGTCCGTTGACGATAACTAAAATCTACTTTAGACAAATGTAGTCTTTTACAAAAAGTACCCAAAATCTATTGTAAAAATTAGCTAAAAGCTACAAAGTAGATTCTACTTTTACAACTCTGGTTAATATAAGCAATCAAGGTCTGAAAAATATTTTATTCTGATTTGTAAAGCAAAATCAAAAACTTTTTAATTTGCATGATAAAATCTAAAATAAATCAAGAAAATTTCAAAACTTGTAAGAAATAGAATTTAAAATTTATAAATTAACTAAACAATTCAAATTTCAAATCTTGAAGATTATTCTGAAAATGAATAAATTAATTTTTTGAAATTTATTTTGTTAAGTAAGATTTTTTGTTTCATAATTTTTAATTCCACTCCTTAAAAACATTCTTTTTATCTATGTAAGTTTCACTCTAATGAAACTTTATACAAAATAAATAAAAGATAACAAATTAAATCAGATGACTTTTCTCAAATAATTAAGCTTGTCTCTTCTTGTGTTATTTAAATAAAAAGAAAAGCATAGAAATTGCAACACCAACAGATATAATTTCTCAAGAGCAGCAACAGCAGCAGCAGCAACCAACTTATTTTTATTTGCATGCAAAATATGTACCTCAATGTTAATTGTCTTGTGCAATACTAATGAGTTGTGAAGTTATTAGCGAGAAAGTGTTTTTTTTCCTACAGTCGACAACAGCAAGCGTCTCATAACTTATCCGGCGTGGGTTACTAATTCCCACTAATTAACGCATTTCGCCATATCACAATTAACATTGTATGTTCTTCCACCTCTCTATGCTTGTTACCATAAAGATTCTTGCCTTGCTTTCAATGCATATCTTGCTTTAGCACACACAAATTTGCTCAGCTGCATTAAATGATTTTACTCTTTTGCTCTCGCTCTCTCTTGATGCGCACAGAAAAGGAAAAAGAATGGAATATTTTAACACATTACAGAATTTTCAATTCTCTTTTTTAACACTCTTTTGAGTTTACAACTTGAATGGGGGATAAAAAGTATTCACTAACGAGTATTAAAAGGAAAGAAAAAAGAACATGAAAACAATTTTTTAACAACGAATAGTGCCAAAGTGCATATCATCGTGTGTTACATGGATACAAAAAAAAAAGATGGAAAGAAATTATTTATTGTTGTTGAAGCGATTTAATATAGTTTTAGATTGTTTGTGTGTTCTTAATGCATCAGAAATTTCTATTCTAACTTGAATAATAAAAAGTATATGAAAATTTACTTATGATAATTTTTAATTTTGAAAATTTAAATATATTTTCTAATCAATTAATTAAGCTTGGTTCAGCTTGATTAAAATTGAAGTTTTTGCGAGAAAACAATTGATTCTAATGTTATAAAAATGTAATAACATTTTATTAAGGCGATCAATATAAAATATTAAGTCAAAGTTTCATGTCAGTTAACAAGTTTTATGGGTAACAATAAGTGATTCTTAACTAAGGCTAGAACACTTAATAGAAAAGTCAAGTTGACTTGAGATTTAAATGACTTGACTTCAATTTGATTTTAATAGAAATTTGAGCAAAGCCCGAAGTAAACAAAAAAATTATATGCTAAGTCGACTTAATTTTGTCGACTTACGTACAAATTTTCATTCAAATTGTTTTGTTCTCATAAATCTAATGGTATCAAATCTTCAAGAGAAAAGATGCCAAATGTTCTTAAAAATTGTATTCTTAAAAATTTTGAAGACGACTAAATATAAGTTAAATCTTTTGATTTCTCACTCTTTGAGCAAAATCATTATAAATACATAAACCAAGATTTAATTTTGAACTATTTTAATCAAACAAAATAATTTTCACACAATATTTGTATAAATTTAGTTAAGAAGAATTAAAGTTGAAGAACTATTTAAATTGCAAAAGAACTAGAAGAGCAAGAATTGCTAGTTTAAAAAAGTTTAGTTTTTTCTCTATAATCCATTCACTATTCATTTTTTCAAAACAACAGTAGCAATAACAGCTAAAAAAAGAGATTCACACACTAAAAAGGAGATGCACTGAATTCAATAAGTGTGTACAATGCTTTCCATAAGCTTGTATAGCATCATAATCACAGAAAGAGAGTGAAAAAAGAGAGAAGAAAAAATATTGTGATGTCTTTATACATTTCCAAAATCAGGAAATTGTATGCATAAATAAGCGAGAACATATTCTTCTTCTGCTTGTAATGTGAACAGCACTTTTTTTTACACGAATAACAGTTAGAATTCACAAGGAAATATTGTAAATTATCTGAACATGATTTAATTATATATGCGCGATATTTTAATGCCATTTTCGTTGTTATTGCCATAGCAGCAATGTTAAAGTCTATTGTGAATTGTGAAAGAGATTTCCACTTTGATCTAGGAATAATTTAAAATGGGCTTGCATACAATTCTTTCAAATTACTCTCTAGGGTGGGTAAATTACAATTACATGCCACAGAGAGTGAGAAAAAAAAAAGTTTTCTTGTTAAATTAATTAAGAAACAACTTTCAATTAATTGAATTTAATTAATAAATGTCTTTTTTTTCATTGCAGCGTGACTGTCACCGACATGGGCAGTGAGCAATACTGCTTAAGGTGGAATAATCATCAATCCAACCTGTTAGGGGTTTTTAGTCAACTACTGCAGGACGAGAGTTTGGTGGACGTTACATTAGCTTGCTCAGAGGGCACTTCCATCCGAGCCCATAAGGTAAGTCAATTTATTCGACCATAACATGAAAAAAAAGTACAATTTAAATTATGGCAAGAAATCATAATTTATGGCTCAATAATAATAATATTGATAGATTGAGCCGTAGAGAGTTGAAGCGCGCACATTGGCTTCCGAACGAAGCAAATTTCTCATGTCTGACAAATGCTAAAGATTTTTAAAGCGATTCAAGCATATAAAACTCAACAGAACACGACTGAAGAGCTCTTGGTAGAATTTTTTTAGTCTTTTACTTTTTGTTCTCTTTTTTTGAATTATACTCCAGTGCAAAAACATTTCCTGCTTCTGAACTTACAATTTTGTTCTTTTAAAGTAATATGTGAGATTCATAATGCAGAAACCACAAGAAACTTTTTAATTTTTAAGATGAAATAATTTAACGTATATTTTAAAACTTTTATAAATTTAACGGCTTTTTAAAATTTAAAAATTTCTTTCGATATTTAATGAAAGTATAAAGGAAGAAAAAATCAATCAATAGCTGGACAGTAATAAAAAATTATTTGAGCATGAAATGAGTATAGATGCATGTTCATGTATGTCTCGAAGCAATAGCATTGAATTATTAAAAGATTTTTTTCCCTAGTTCGTATTAAACAATGAAAAAGAAAAGAAATTTTAGTTAATTATGGTTAGTGATAGCTGTCCACAGGAATGGCAAAAAAAATAAACCTAATCATAAGTTAAAGTTTACCTTTATATGAGCGATATGTGAAAGAAAGCTTTAAAAGACTCATTGAAATAATCTCAATGTGCTATTTTACATAGCACACTGAATGAGTTTTAATAGAAAATTTCCTTTTTGAAAAATGTGTGTAAGAGAGAGAGAGAAAATTCCGTTAAGAACATATTGTTTGTCCATCAAAATAAGTATATGCAAGTATCTGCATATACTCTATGCATACAGTGCATTTTGTATTCATAATAAATTAAATTAGCTTTTAGGCTTCTTAACTTTTCTTGCTCAAGGTTTGGTAATAATTTATAACGGTTTTTTCAATTTTGAAATTTTCAAAATTTTAATATCCGTTAAAATTATTTCAAAAAATTAAATTTTTTATAGAACTTGCTTTATCTTGCATATAAAAAATGATATACTAGACATAGACTACTTAAGCAGCAGCTACTAGCAACCGGCTTGTATTATTCTGCTACTACACACAATACAATTGATGCTTATGCTCATGCATCATGAAAATATAACGTACTCTAAGTTGTTTTACAAATTTTCTTTTCTTCTTACTCTCTCTCCTACTCTCAATGTATGTAAATAAGGAAATTTTCAAGAATGCGTAACCTACAACTGCGACAGTAAGAGAAGGAAAAAAAATGCATTTATCTTGGCTTAAATTGAAATTTATTGCTTGCATTAAAATTGATATCAAATGTGTAAGAGATGCAAGCAAGAAAATTTGTGTCAGCATCCGCATTGCACACACTCTCGGTTGCTCTATAATTAGAAAATTGTGTAATATACTTTTTGTGTGTAAAACATATGAAAACATATCTCTAATATGTAAATGCCTCGAAAACAGCATTTCGCGAGTGTCTCTAGCTCTACTACTGCTGTTGCTGCTCGCATGATCCCGTTTTCTAATAGATAAAATCTGTCTTATCTCTTAATTGATATTCATCTCCTTTACTCTCTTCTTGCTCTTGCTTGCTGTATAACAGAATGATGCAAAGACTAGGAGAAAAAAAATTAATTACGATTAAAACAGAAGCAATGTTAGTAAAAACTGAAGGAGGAGGAAAATAAAAAACACATTTAAGGAAATATATCAGCAAAGCTCTTTTTTTACAACTAATTTCATTTAATTTCACTAACATAACTAATTCCAAGCATGGCAGGAGAAAAAAACATAAAAATTATTCAAGATGTTACCTTTGAGATCTATCTCTTTCGTAAAAGAACGTATAGCAATTACTGATCGTTAGTAATAGTAAAAATAAATGACATGAAAAATGTTGTTTGAATTTCTTTTAATTTTTCTTATAACGATTTTTTAACGGTTATTTTTAAATTTTGTAAAATTTATTGCAAAAATTTTCTTCAAAAATTCACAAGCTAAGAAAAATTTAATTTTATAGTCAATTTTGTAGAGAAATATTTAATATTTTGAACTCTAAAATAACTGTTGAATTTTTAAAAATTTTGAAAAATTTCAAATTTCAAAAAAACCGTTATTTTTGAAAAGTGAAATAAATTGCAAACAAAAACATGTAAAAAATTTACAACAGCAGCAAGAGTGAAACATGTTTTGACTTTTGCATTCGCAGCATTTTATTACTACTCTCAAGACATAATTTTTGTGTGTTACACTCACAGTCAATACTTATCTTTACCTTTTAACTATTACTGCTATTAACAGCAAAACTTTAACATTTAAGTAAAATGAAAAAAGGTTCGAAGTTTGTTAGTGATGACAATTTATTTTTATTGTTATTTGGAAGTAACAACAGTGAGTGAGAAAAGTTTAATTGAGTTTTCTTGCTGACTTTAGAGAGTTTATTGGGTCTGAGTAGGCAATGCTGTGATTAATAAGAGTCATTCTATGCTATATAGCAAGAGACTGCACATATGTTCATGCACATTGATTGAAAACCGTGATCAAAGATTTAAGATAAATGCTCGCTGATAATGGCAAACGACTTAAGTTAATTAAAGACTGTAAAAGCGACGAGATAAAGTCAAATGTCAGCCGATATTGCGTTATGTGAAAGCCATTTAAATCAGCTGACGATGATGATGATGATACGCATGTTGCTTGTGCTAATCCCACTTAGAATTTCAATTTCTTGTCGACGAGGTAATATAAATGTTAACAAATATACGAGTTTCTTGTCAGCTTCATGCTCTCACTCGCGCACACGAGAAATCATTTCCGGGTTTGGTGCGTTGTGTGCAAGATTATTAGTTTTTATGTGTACAATTTTCTACTTCTCCTCCCATGCTCTTTCTTTCTCTAGCCACACAAAATAGCGAATTAAACTGTAAATTTCACTCATAGATTCCTCCACGATGCCTTACAGTGTTGTGAATGCACTCGCGACTTACGCAAAAATGTACAAGAAAAAAGATAATTTATCGACTAATAATTTCATTTTTATGCTTTTTGCATGAGCATTAGTAAGACACAAAAATTATCTTTTGATGTCTCTCAATATGGCAAATGCAATTTTTTTTAAATTCATATTCAATCTATGTTGCGAGTGAGTGAGAGAGTAATTTTGCATCTTCATGCAGAAACGCAATAAATTTAATTTAAATTGTCTATTGCATATCTTCATTATGCGATGTATATGAACATACTGTTAGATTATTTACTCATTGATGAACATTTATTGATTTTGAAATTTTTATGTCAAGGTTTTTCATTATAAAAATTTTTTTTAATTTGTAAAATTTTTAGTTGAAAATTTTGATTTTTAAGAAAATTTTTCAACTAAAAATTATTTGAGAAATGTTTAAAACACGTGTGACTGAAATACGACTTAATCGATATCAGCTCGATTAAATAAAAAGACGATTTTATTTAAGAGTTCTTACAAAGTTTATTAATTGTTCAGTGGAAGA
>JACWBX010004385.1:24060-53314 GCA_014622435.1 Polypedilum pembai
TCAAAAAGTGCTCTTTGTTGATTTTTTTGGCTTTTTTTTGTGTGTACACACCAGGATATTGGAAAATCAATATGGATAAATTAGTGTCAAAGTACAAAGTGTGTCTACGTACAAATAAATTTCAGAAAAAAATATTAAGGCATAATGTAATTTATTATTCATTTAGGTTGAATTAAAAATTCCAGAGTCCGAAACCGTTTGGTTCTTTAGTCGCGACTAACTAAAATTCAACTAATTTTAGCCGAAAATTTTAACCGGTTAAATTTTAGTTGATTTTTAGTCGATATTTTTAACCGACTAAAATCAATTTTAGTCGACTAAATTTTAGTCGGTTAAAATTTTCAACTAAAAATCAACTAAAATTTAGTCGTTTAGTATTTTATTTTCAATCGACTAAAAATTAGTTGAATTCTAGTTAGTCGAAAAACGGTTTCAGACTCTGAAAAATTCTAAAAAATCCTTTAAAAAGAATTTTCAAGACTAAGACACTTAAATTAAAGTTAAACTAAAGATGAAAAAATCGAATGAAAGCCAAAAGAAATGAGTCAAATGATTTAACTTCTCTAATGATGAGTGTAGATCAAACCTTTAGAATTTTCATTCTTTCTTCCATTCTAAATTCTTTTCAATTTTTCAATATCCGCATGATTCTTTTATTTGCGTTTCAGATATATCTATTTTTAGAATAAATACTTTTGATTGATTTCAATTATTTCATAGAAGGTACAAAGAAGAAAATTTTAATTAGTTACCATGTTCTTTTTTTTGTTAATCTTTTCATCATGCACACTGCAACAAAGATTGAAATTTTTTATAAAAATAAATAAATGACTTAATAGAATAAAAATTCTGCTGGTTTGCCGAATTTTTTTTTGCGGAGAGAGAAGAAAATGTGTGTGCATGCGTGTGTATGTGTATAAGTAGATGCGATCGTTTGAATAAGAGAGAACGCGCTTTCGCACCGAATGCGAAGCAATCGAATAACAAAAAAAATCTGAATAAAGGCAGCAAGAAGAAGACTTGCAAGCGGAAAGTACAAAATTTTGTTGACCTCGTCGTGTTCGGCTCGCTTAGCTTCAAGGTCGAGACTTTGTGTGTATTTTATTTCTGCGAGAGTGCGAAATTTTTTATTTCACTGCTGTGTGTTTTTTTTTTTTTGCGAATTTTGATAAGACAGCAAATTGAGTCAAAAAAAAATCTATTGCGATGCTAAAAATTGAGAGTTGGCAAGTTGAGTGACTACATATAGACTAAATAATGACAAAATACACACATTGTATGACTTCCAAGAACTTTTAGTGTCATTTGATGTGTGCGAATGATGAAGTGTAAAAGAAATATTCGAAATTAGACACTCGAGATTGTTTATTTATAATTTGATAAATTGTCGTTTAGAATTCTGCAAGCAATGACGGGAAAATTCTTTGAAATTCATAGTTTATTTAATTATTTCAAGAAATTCTTTTTTTTTGTCCGTTGACACATATTCTTCAATTGAATTTTGTTTATTTATTTTAAAGAGTGAATTTAAGCAAATATTTGAACTTTTTTTGTAAAGATAAGATTGTGTGTGATTTATGAAGGGAATTTTATTTTGATGAATTTTAACGAAAAAATTTCTTTAAGAAATAGTTTTTCAAAATCAAAAATTTGAAAATATTTACTAGAATTTTCTAATCAAAATATGAGATAAATCCCAGGTGTGGACACACGTTGATCTTTTTAAATCTCATTTGATCTTTTTTGATCTTTATTTGATCTTCCTTGCTCTTTTTTTTGTGTGTCCACGCCTGGGGCAAATCTTTAAAAAAAAAATTGAAATCATTTCATGAAACTTTGCTAGACTTGAAATTGTTTTGTTTATAAAATTTAATTTTATTCTTCAAAAACTCTTTAAGAGCTGCTTGGATAATTGTTAAAGTGAAATATAACTTTTCTGAGTCTTCTCTCCTCTGGTAAACAAAAGAAAAGATGTTTATTTGATATTAAAAAATCAATCAAGGCCTGAGAACTCTTTTTACTTACTATGAATTTTTTTTGATTCGGTTTTATTTCTTTGTCAAAATCTCAATTTTCTTTGCATAATCTTCACTTTTTATGATTGATTATTTGCTTTTATAAGTAAACAAGTGATTGTCCATTAAAACAGCTGCCTAAATATGGCTAATTTATAAAAGTTGGGATCAAAAATTTTTGAAAGAATTCTCAAGCCTTGAATTTAATAATAAATTTATTAATTTGAATTCTAAGATGCTTTGGTAAGTCTGACACTGATTTAGCAAGCTGATGGTTCTGAATTCAAATCTTGAGGTAAAAAATATTGAGAAATTTATATTTTCGGATGTTTACCACATTCAAATCTTATTGTTATTGGATCGCAACATAAAAGAAAAGATAAACCGACAAATTTTACAAGAACGTCAGGCTCATTTAGAATGTATTTAAAATAATTTCAAAATTTCTTGGAATTATCTAAGATATTGAAATAAAATATAAAACAAACAACAATACGATATCATGTGTCATATTTGTTTAAGTAATAATTCAGAATTTTACTTAATTATTGAAATTTCTTTAAAATGAATCACAAAAAAGAAGAATTAAATTTTCTAATGTGGAATTTCCAATGAAAGCCAATAAATATGCATAATTTATAGTGTCAACCAATAATTAAAGACACTGACAGTGTCGTAGAGAGAGAGAGAAGTTAATGCGATTTAAATTGTTGATAAAATCCATTACAAAAATAAAATATTTTTACTATCTGTCGATAATTGTAATTATCTCGCTTTATTTTATATTCATTTCGATTGTGCGAATTGTGTGTGTAGAGACAAGAGATAAACAAAGTTGCTGCTCCTTTACATAAACAGCTAAAAAAAAATATTTTTTTCTCTATTTTAATTTGCATTCCAATAGACCATTAAAGTCATCGCCATCACATAACTTTCTAAGATAACATTATTAAAATCGAACTGCATAAATAACACTTTTGTAAGAGCCGGAACAACAAAAAAATTGCACAAATGTTGTGTTGTACAGTGCAAATAAATAAATAAAAGCTACAAATCGTGAGCTAAAAGACCTTGCATGAACATTCTAATTACATTATACGTTGTTTGTGCGATTTTTAGTGAAGAATGTGGCTCTTGAGAAACAACAACTCACTGCGCTTCGCATAAAGTCATTATTACTATTTATCTTCATGATGCAGTTCAAGTGTCTTCAATATTTCAACTCACGAATTTCTCTCACTTTAGCGCATAATGAAACTCGTTTTTGGTGGGTGAATGGAACGACTTGCTCATTTGAGAGATTTTAATCTGTTATAGGTTTCAACAGCAATTGTTTGTTAGCGAATACGAATGTTATTTGCTGCAACTTCATTATAATGCGCTACGACATGCATATAATAAAAATATTAATAGTCCAAAGCGCCTAAAGCAATAATCATTTCTTTCAATTCACAATAATAAAAATAAAAGCAACTGCGTAGACCAGGAAAGAGAGTGCGCTTAAATGATTGTTAGTGAATGAATGTGAAATTTCTTTGTGAGATATTTAAGTAATGTTATCATAATGACGGCATTAGTTAGGGATTAGTTGATTGGACTGACTCGAGGTTTAACTTATAGTGTAATTTACTTACTTAGTTGCATTAGAAAAGCATTAGTAGTGAACTTAATTAATTTTATTATTTATTTAGAAATTTAAGAAATTTTTCATTGTTTTTGATTTTCTTTAAAGAAAATTTATTATCAAATTGAAGTTTTAAAAACTTAATTGTGAATAAATCACTCTTTAACTCTAGAAATTTTTATACATTTTTGATAAATTCAATTTTATTTCATTTGAAACAGCTTGTTATAGTTTTTTCTTCATACGTTTTTGGTATCAATCGAGTTAATTATGAACTGTTCTGTCTATTTTCAAATAAAATTGATAAAAATTAAAATTTAAAAAAATTGTCTTATAACTATAGTAAAGCACTAAAATACCCTTTTTGAATAGATTTCATGCGAAGACATTCATGTTTTGAAAATTTTTAATTTTAATTTTGGAATGTGTTCATAACAATAAAAAAATTTTCTAAAAACTGTCATTTATTCCAGTCAAAATGAGCTTTCAGGAATTTTTTAAAGTTAAAAAAAGTCAATGTATAGGAAAAAATACTTTTATAGAAATTTTTAACAAATTATTCAATAGTTGATGATGATGATTTTCTGTTACTCCACTGTAAAAACGTAGGGCGTTGTATGTAACTGCTTCTGAATCATATTATGTCACACAACGAGTCATTCGTTATTCCTACAAAAAGATTAGTGAAGACAAAGGATGGACCTTAACTTTTATAATGCGAACTGATAGCAGTAATGGTTCAATATTTATTTAGTTGAAAATAACGTATATTGAAAATTTAAACTTTCAAAAATAAAATAATCGTTAAATCTAATTTCAGCCTAAAGTTTAAAACTTTTTTCTTGACTATATTTTATAACTCGAATAACTAAAAGTACGTCACGCTTTTCATTTATATACTTTTAGCATACCACGTCAAGTGAAAAGAAAATTGTAACATATTTTTAATTTCTCGTGTAATAAAACTTTTCAATGCAGAATTTTTAAAATTTCAAAATATTTATAATAAATAAAAAGAGAAAATTAAGTCATAATAAATGTCACATCAAGTCATAAAATTATTGTCGCACTTCTCCTTCATCTTTCTCTTTTTCATTCCAATTTACCGTCATCAAATTAAATTCTCAATCTTTATTAGGCATTTTCATTGCTCAACTCAATAAACATTTTTTTTTCTCACACACATCATCATCATCATCATTCGATGAAGAAGGCTAAATGAAGAAATAAAGAAGTTGAAAGAAGGAAAGAGATTGCACAATATTGCAATGAAAATGCTTAGCTTACAGCTTTATTGATCAATAAGCTGTAATAAAAAACTCATCATTTAAAGCATTTTATGCCCAAAATGCTTATATTTAAAAGTGGAAGCACCAGACAAGGCATTTAAGAAAGATAACTTACTTTCTTAAAAACTTTTTTGTATTGTGTTGTGTTGTTGAAAAACTAATTTTCATTTTAAACGAATTAATGCTCAGTGGAGATTTCTCGAGACGTGCATTAATTACTTCATTATTCTTATTCATAAATCTCTTTCAATGCTACACTGATTGAAGTTCGAATACACACAAATCGAGAGGGAAAAACTTATTTTGACATTTATTGCCACTTCACTTGTGCAACAAAGTTATTGGAGCTACTCTGAGAATTGTAAAAGATAATTGCACCTGAAAATTGAACTTTTGACTTATTTATCCAAACCAATTTAACAAAAAGAGAAGTTTTTCTTTTGTCTTACACAAATGGAGTCAAATTAGTTGCAGAACTTCATCCATGTTAATTATAATTAACGTAACTAGATTAACATAAATAATTTTCACCTACTGGATTTCTACACTCTCTCTCTATGAGATCGTAACGAATGAGATTAGCAGTGCATCATATTTTTTTAAAAATGCGAAATGAGTTTTTTTGCGCAATTTAGCCCTGCAGGTTAATCGTGATAAACTGTGGCTTTCATGTAGCTGTACTTCTGAGAGTTCACACACAATAGATGCATATTGAAAAATTCTCAATAGAATCCAATGGACTGAATAAAGTGACGAATGCATTAAGGAAGCAAAAGAAGAACATGACATTTTGACATTAAACTGATGTTAATTGCTTTTATGCTCCTTAAGCACTTTTTTGTTTCACTGTCGACGCTTACTTAGAAATGGATGCATTAAGAAATATGAGAAGTGTGAAATGAAACTGAGAATAGAATAAAGAAAAATTGATCATGAAAAGAAATTAAGTTTTCACTTGAATTATAACAAAACAAAATACGTAATGATGATTATAAAGTGCGACAAAATTTTAAAATAAAAATTTATGCAACTCTTTGATTTTTAAAAACAAATTGATTTTCGTTTGATTTCTTGTTTTTTATCTTCAGTTTTCAATTGAAAGTAAAGAGTTCTCTAGCCTTGAGCCAAGGCATCTACACACGTTGGTCCTTTTTGCTCTTTGTTGCTCTTTTTTGATTTTTGTTGACCTTTATTTGTTCTTTGTTGCTCTATTTTTGTGTGTTTACGTCTTATCATGAGTTTCTGTTGGCTGTTGGTCACAGAGTCGACAGATAAAACTGCAGACATGAGAAGATAAACTGCAGACAAATCTGAAGGTGATTTTCTGCAGGAAAAGTTTTCAGAAATCTGCAGAATATCTGTCGACTCTTTCACCTATAATCGTTTCTGTTTTGTTACTAGAAATAAATCAAGAAATTTTAGGATTATATATAAATCCGACCGATTAAAATTAATCTTGTAGAAAATTCTACAATTCTAAGGTTAAATTTAATCCATTTTTATTAATTTAATTCCAAGTCGAAATTACTGGTGTTATTTACCATATTTAGTCAAACTTTGACTAAGTTATTTCGCCTTATGTAATTCATAGTAAAATTTTAACTAAAAAAAAGTTCTGCATACTTCACAGTAAGATTAAAATAATACAATAAACTTTCTGAAATTTTTGCATGGCGCCAAACTCAAAAGAAGAAAACTTTTTTTTATCATTCTTTCATTTTTGACATATCACACCTTCTTCTTATTCAGACTTGAAGTTAATTATTCAACTCATTGATTGATGAGATTTTTGTGTGACACTAATGACTGTCATACAACCAGCATTATGACACAAGCGTACATGAATTTTTTTAATTAGCTCAGACGCTTTTGTTTGACATTTCGAGGATTTTCCTGCTTTCGAATAATCGTTGACCTTAAATCAGGATTAACAGTCATTAAAAAAGTCAAAACATTCATAATTGAAATCTTTAGCAAAATTATTATTTTATGACTCGCGATGAAAGGGATCTGTAAAAGTAGTGCATAAATATTTAAATTTACTCATTGCTTCTGCTCTTGTGCGCGATAATTATTGTCGTTTATGAGACGAATTAAGAGTTTAAAAATGCACATAATAAGCGCAATTAACGACATATCAAAAACCATTAAGTTCTTGTACAAATTTAAAAATTTTTTTTAATGAACAATAAAAAACACACAAAGCAGAATGCATAAAATGATTTATTCACCATATAAAGTTTCTCTCACTCTCATGCTCTGCATTTCAACCTGTGTGATAATTATAAATTCTCTTAATTGAAAATTTTCTCCCTTTTATTCATATGCTGTTGTTATTCAAGCGTCCACAGTAGTGTTGTGCTGTCGCTGCACTAATTTTTAATTGTAGATCATTTTTCTTTATGACGTGAATTTTCTTTCAAAGAACTTGAACTTTAAAAATCCGTAATTTTCGAAGAAATTGAAATTCCGGAAATAATTGAATGAAATTCATAAATAAAGGATTTTAGTAGTCGATAGATTTGATTTTTGAGCTGATTGAGCTATTGAAAATAGCCAATAAATGGCCACGGTAACTTGATACTCTTCTGTCCTAATACTAAAATCCATCACCAAGCCCATGATAGTGGTTGAATTAACTGTATGTCCTTGCATGCTTACAGAGAAATTAATGACTCTTACTAACAATTTCCAAACAATGTATCCAACCAATGTAATTTCATATGAAGTTAAATAAATTTAACACAAATAGATCAATCTCGACGTCTAATTCAAATTATTTGGTTGGACGACTCAAAATTCATTTGTTACATGTTTTCTTAGCGTATTAAGCAATTCTGTAAGGTTCGAGAATTTTTCTTTCTTGGTCTAAGTTCATTCCGGATCAACATGGACTGGAACGACTCAAATGGTTTTTATTGATTGTTTACGTGTCAAGAACTTTCCAATGAGCTAAAGAACATCTTTTTACAACTTTTTGCTATAAAATTATGACTAGTCTAGCCAGTCAGTCAGGCAGCAAATCATGAATTTATAATCAGAGTTGTTAAAAACTGGCAAAAATTTAAAAGAGCTCTATTTCCTTAATTAGTCAAAATATATTTGATTTTCTTTACTTAGAACTAAGATATTATTAATTAGAATTAGTTTTTCAAGGCTAAATAACGTCTGAATAACTATTTTCATTTATATCTTAAATTTAAATTTATGCCTGTACAGGCAAAATTGTCTGTTTCAACAACTCTGTCTATAATCGCATTTTTAAACAAATTTTTTTACAAAATTACGATAAAATTTCAAATTTCCAAATTTTTAACTTCATTTTAAGAGTTTATTTAAAGAAATGTTTTCATAAAAGAATAAAATCAAAAGTTCTTACAATAGAATATTAAATCTTCTTTATATTTAAAAATGTAAATATACACACTAATTAAAACAATTATAATAACATCATTGCATTTTATGAATGAAAGCATAAAAGAATGACTCTCTTGTGAAAGTCTTTTGTATACAAAACGGAATTTATGACTCAAGATGACGTGTGATATCAAACAAATACAAAACTGTGGCTCATTCTTTCTTTAATTACTTAATTGCCATAATTTTTTTTTCTCTTTTGTAAATAATATTTGATAAATAATTTTTTTCTCTCATTTTAGGTTGTTCTTTCAGCCTGTTCATCATACTTTCAAAGTCTCTTTCTGGATCACCCCGCCCGACATCCAATTGTTATTCTTAAAGACGTTCGATTCAGTGAATTGCGAACATTAATTGAATTCATGTATAAAGGTGAAGTGAACGTAGAATATTGTCAATTATCAGCGCTACTGAAAACGGCTGAATCACTAAAAGTAAGTATTATGGATTTTTTCTTTATTTCACTTATTAACATCATTTTTAATGATAGGTTAAAGGATTAGCAGAAATGACCAATCAAAATGCAGTATCAAAGGAGCCAGAGCGCGATTCCGAGCGTCTTCGATTGCACACACCAACAACACCATCAGCAGCGCCATCGTCTTCAGTGAAGAACGAAATGCTAGAAATGAGTCGAGAGAAGCAGCAGCAACGACATGATAATGAGATCTGCACTCCATCGCCGCCATCACGCGTGCCATCATCTCCAGGCTCGACACTGTCAATGTATCAGAAGAAACTGCACACCTCGAGCTCTTCAGCATCTGCCACGACAGCCTCGATCACAGGCAGTGGTTCGCATCACATAGACTCAATTATTAAGGAGGAACCAACATTCAATGATCATCGTACGCATCATCAACATCGGAATGATGAGTCAATGGAGGACGATGATGATGACGATGACGATGAAAATCTTCAAATGAAGAATGAAGTTGGTGAGTGTGAAAATCAATTAAATTTAATTTCTACCTTCAATTGACATTTATTGCAGGTCTCAATATGACTCTCAATTCGACGCTATTGCAAAATTCAATGTCATCGTCAGTCAACTCGACCACATCATTAGCCGACATGCAATCATCTCGATATTCAAGTAATTTACTAGGAAACTCATCGGGAAGTGGAACAAGACAAAGTCCACTTAATAGTGACTTGCCAGGACCATCAGGAATGGGATCAGCTGGACCTATGCAGCATGCGCCATTGGTAAGTTTAAAAATAATTTTTAAGTTCAAAGTCAAGATCAAAATTTTGAACTTGATCTTCATATTTGAATTTCAAAAAAACCGTTAAATTTAATTATTTAATATTTTTGCAGTCTCTGAAAAAAGAATCGGATTGGGATCGCTCGGATGATAAAGAGAGCACATCATCAGATTACAGACATTCTCATGGTGATATGGTAAGTGAAGAAAAAATTTATTTACTTATTTTTACTTTTAATTTGTAATTCTTCAAATTCTATCTCTCTCTACCTTGACTCGTACCTCAACTTACTTTTATATCATTCTGTAGTAGTGAAAAACTGTTTATATCCCATAAATTAAAGCCTTGCATGCATTTAACGAATTTTCTTTACTTCATTTCGTCTGAATACGGCCACAGCCGAAAATGTTTCTGTAAAAATTTTTGTACATAATGAAATTGAAGCAAAGAAAATCTCTTGTTGTTGTTTTTGTATTATATTTTTTTTTTGAAGAAAGGCTTGAAATTGGATATTTTTTCGTGCATTCGAGGATTTATTGTAAATTATTTTTTGAAAGTTTTTCTCTCGAGTTGCATGATTTTTTCTTTTTGAGTTTTCTTCTCTTTTGTGTAATTTTGTGGTGCATGCAAAAAAGAATTTCTTTATTTCATTGTATTTATATTTTTTGTATTCATAGTAGATCCTTCAAACACACTAAAATCGAATATTTTTGTTTTGATTTTCACCACATTGCATAAAGTAAATTTCGTTTTATATTTGAATCAATTTTATTCAATCGGAAACATTGAATGAAAAAAAATTAAAAATTAATTGAAAACTCCGATTGATTGAATGTAAAGAAGAATGAAGAAATGCGTAAAACTTTTATAGAATGAAATTTTTAAAACAGTGTTGTCCAACCAATCCAAATGTATCGCGGCAAAGTTCTAAATGTGTCGCGAGAAAAAATTGAAAAGAAATTAACTGTCGTTTTCCAGTGAGAAATTTAGTAAGGAGTTTTCTAATATTCCTTCCGATCCGGACTAAATTTAGTGTGGCGTCTGGACTATGCGGACAAATTTTCATATAAAAAACTAAAAAACCCAAAATTTTCTAGTTATTCTTAATATTTGGACTCCAGCCGCCATCCTTCGCCTAGTCCGGCCACTGGACTCCAGCTAAAAATGTTTCTCATTGGATTCTTCTTGAACTTAAATTTTTCTTTGGTCGAAGGTTGGATATCACCATTTGAAAATAACGGATTTAGAAAGTTTGAATTTTCGAGAACATAAAAATAACAATATTTTTAAGTTTTTAAATTAAAAAAAAAAGGTTGGAAATCTGTCAAAATCTATTAACTAATGAAATCTGTTGACAGATTTTCCTGTGACAGAATAGATTTTGTCAAAATCTGTGACAGATTCTGTAAACAGATTTTCCAACCCTGTTCAAAAATGTTGTATCTTAAAAATTACAAATTCATAAATTTTCAAACTTATAAATTTATGAATTCTAAATAGATATCACAAAAATAACAAATTTTTAAATTCAAAATAAAAATTCATAAAGTTGCGTGATTATGTAAGTTTCCAAATGTCGTTATATCACATATAAATTTTTTCATATTAGATTTCAATCAATATCAGACAACTGTCACAATCATATGAAAATTGCGTTAAATTTTCTCATTCAAAAGTCAAGTCTATCTCAACATACCAAAAAATGTGACTTTTACGAGAGAGAGAGAAAGAGTGTGAGAAAGAAGGGTGAAAATGTCAATTTGAAATTGAGGTTATAATAGAAATTGATGAGCTTCTCAAATAGTGGCACGAATAGAAAAAAATGCAATTCGCACACACACATATGACAAATATGAACGACAAATGTAAAGAAAAAAAGATTTTTTTAATCGATAATGATTAAATAATAATTCAATCAAATTCAAATCACACAAATTTGCGTTATTCTGTGTGCTCAATTTTCGATGCATTTGACACTCAATAATAAGCATCTCAAAACTCAATCATTGTCAACTTTTTTGTGGTTTAAAAAAAAAGATGTAATTTTAGCTCCATTTTTCATATCAAAACAAATCCATTTGACATTTTTTTACTCATCAACCAACTCTTGGCAAATGATGAGAAAATTGCGGGTAGAAAAAATTCCTCGTTTTGATGTCTGAATGAAATTGCATGTAATCGCTTTCCTCTAACGACCTCTCTCACTCATTCATATTCGATAATCCTCCGTTGCCTATGCCGCAATAAAAAATTGCAGTACATTTAAACGCACTGAATAGCATGCGACGAGGCATTCTGGGAATTATGTGAATGACTGCAAACTGTTATAATGATTCCTTCTAGGTTCAATATTACCTCTAATCGCCTGCTACAACGCATTGCTGTGCTTTTGAGCTTGAGAAGAATAAACCACACATTTTCACATTATGATTATGCAGAAATTTATTTATGAAAAAAAAAAACTATGTAAACCGCATGCACATTATGCTTAATCACATCAATTTCTTTCTCTCTCTTTCTTCTGATCATTCACGTGGTGTGGCGAATGCAAACATCTACATGAATTATTTACAGAGTGAATCGATTGAATTTAATTTAACGGATAATTCTGTTTTGAAATTCTTCAATTTAAAAAAAAAGTCGTTAGAAACGTGAACGAATAAAATTTCTGAAATAAAAGCAATCAAAAAATCAAAGTGTTCTGATTTTGATGTCAACTTATTTATTTCACTTTTACAAGAAATATTATTGATAATATTTCAATTAAATCCACTTATTTTCCTACTTACAAAAATTTCTTACGAACTACACATCATACAAAATGAAAGAAAAAGAAGAAGCAATTGCTTAAAAGAAAAGTAGCTCAAATATTTAAATTTATAAATTTCAGTTATAAAATGTCAATAAGCAGCATCATAAAAATTTTAAAAATTAAAAAGTTGTTAAATTTTCTTCTTTTTTATTTCTAAGAGTACGTTAAAAAAGAATTTAAACACTTTAAAGTTCAAGCATTATGGTGTTTAATATTATTTTACAGAATGCTCGAAACTAGAGTAAAGAACTTGGCTCTGGTTCGCTCAAGTTCAGATTACCCGATTTTGTCTCGATTCTTCTCATTTCACTTTAATTTCAACTTCTTATTATTTCTTTACTGTATTTCAAATAGAAAATTAAATTTTTAATTTCAAATCCTAAAACACCGTTACAAAATTAAAAATAAAAAAATTCGTTAAAATTTATTTTCTTTCATTTGATTCAATCTGTTCATGTAAAAGTCATAGAAAGCCTTCAATCAATTCTCTTTTTCTCTCAACTCAAAAGTAATTTATATGTTGAATACATTTACACATATGTAAGTCAAAAACATAAAGCACGAAATCGCATTGAAAAATTTTAACGCAGTTCTCGATAATTATTGTTGTAAACGCAATAAATACGTTATAAAAGCAGTCAGGCAGGCAGGCAAGCTTTTGTTGTGCATTTCGCTAAAATTTAATTCCATTTGTGTGTGTGTCACTCACGTTACATTACACCATTGTACCTATTCTACCTACTTACCTCACTCTCATTCAGACAGGATCGATAAACCTCCACTTAGGATACTCGCAATATTTCTTTTTTTCCTTTTCCTTATTACACTTTTACATTGCACTTTGTGTGTGTGTGCAAACATATTCGCAGTCAGCAGTGAATCGATATCGCCTTTTCTGCTGTCTGGATAAAATAGATGAAAAGAAAAGGCTTAAAAAAAGGAAATGTGTGTGTATTTGTCTCTTACTAGACGCATTTGAAGCACCTTCATTCTCTCACTAGAGCATAAGAGGCTTTACTAGCGCGACAATTTTTTCACTTTTGTGTCTGCTTCTTTGTGTGCTAAAAAATTATAATGTTGCATAATATAAAACTCATCGTTTCTAGTCTAGTGACTTCAAAGTAAAAGATGAGAGTGTGATGAAAAGGAAAAATGTTTTTAATTTCGCATGAAAAAATCATTAATGTGTGTCTGTGTGTGTCATCAATTTTAAGCGCTTGGAAATTGTAATTAGGCGTTAGAGAAAAATTATTGTTATTGCTTTTTTCCTACTATGTGGTTTTTAACTTTTTTTATATTGTGCAACAATTGAAAAATTTATTTGTTGTTTTATGAAGACAAAAGATTAAAAATATTCATTAATGTTTTTACGAGTTGATCATTGAGAAAATTTTAAATTCAAGAATTGTAAAAGTTTTAAAACAAATTCGTGATGAAAAATATTAACGGTCGTAGAATAATTATTATTTAGAAGTAATAAACAAATTTTGTTTATTTAAGAAAAGTTGTAGGTTAAAAGCTTTTTGTTATACTTTAAAATAAGGTGAAAAAGCACTAGATGATTTTATTCGTTCTGTTAAAATATCTTAAATTTTTACAAAATAAACTTCTAAACATCATTTTTCCCCCATAAAAGTTCAATGCAAATTTCATCAATTGAAAAACTAGGCCGTTTAAATTTTTAAGTGAGATTCATTAATTTAAAATGACCACAAATAATCTAAGATACAATACTTTGGTTTTCACAAATCTTGTTAATGATTGTAAATTTTCGTTATTTTTATTAAAGTTTAAAAAGTTGTTGAATATAAGAAAAATCGAGAGAAAAATTTTTTTTTGCCCTTTTCGCCATTTTTTGTATGAAACTGGGACAAAAATTTTACCATTTTTGCGCCAGTGTCTATTCCCTCGATAAAAACCTTGTTCACTCTGTGCCTTTTTACTTTCGTAATACAAGTATCACGTAAAATCAAATAAATTTGAATTATAACAAAATGTTAAATCCTTATTCAATCTATTTTAATTTAATTTCATTTACTTGCTTATCAAAAAAATGTGTCCATCTAAAGTTAAAAAACCTACTTTTGTAACTTAGTTCCGATACTCTGAATAAAATTTAATCTATATAAAGAAATTAAATTTTTAAAAAATTCATAAAACAACAACAGAAAAATAAAATTATTGCACGAAAAATATTCAAATCACATATAAAAAAAGTTATTTTGTTTTGTTAAAATTATCACATTATCTTTTTAGTTGCACATTTAATCACAATACACTTTAGTAATGAGAGTAAAAATTTTGTAAATATTTCATCATCATCTCTCAATAAAAATGAATAATGAAATTTAGAATAATTTTTAATTGTGTTTATTGATGTACATAAAAAGATCATCCAATATATCTAATAACTTAATTTTTTCGTTAATTAATTAATTAATTATCTCATTGTATTTTTGTTGTGTTATTTTTATAATCAACCAAGACTATAAATATTATTCATATTTGAATTTCTCATTTTTAAATACTTTTTATTATTTTTATAATTATTATTGTCAAGAAGTTGATCTACGTTTTTTGAACATGGCTGTGCTATATAATCATATCTATATATATTTTTGAGTTTTATTTTTGAACATCTATTTTAATATAAATCTTTTTTAATTCAAAATATATAAAAACAGATAAAAAAAGATCAAAATTTTGTTTTTTTTATCTCTCTCTCACTATTCTCTCCTTTAACATGAAGAAAAAGTTGTGCAAAATTAAAAAACTTTTTCGCTCTTTTGACCTAAACAAAAATATCAAAATTTATTGCACAACTTTCAAAAAATAAATAAAAAAATTTCGAATAAGAGTCCTTATAATTTAATTTCTTGTATTACCAATGTTGTTTTTAATTTCGTTGTTTTTTTATACAAAACAAAAACTTTTTTCTACCTAAAATTAGCATTTAAGCTTGCCACAAAACAAAAATTTTTTTAACCAAAAACCAAAGTGAATTGAAAGAAATAAAAAAAAGTTAATTTTTGCGTGTGTGCATAATTAATAAGTGAATTCAAAATGGAGACAAAAATAAAAAAAGTCGTCGACAGTCCCAGCTCCAGACAAAAATCGAACCTCAACTTCTTGAAACAAATAAATAAATAAATACAAATAATTGATGAAACTAAAAACAAAAAAATTAATTAATTCTACTAATCTGCAATAATTTAGTCCCATGAGATGATTTTTAATAACTCTCTATTTCTCTCTCTATCTATCTATTTCTCTTAAATAGAAAACAAAAAAAGAAAATCAAAATAATCTCTTTTTTTAGTTAATTAGTAATTTTTAATTAATTAATTAATATATTTTTATACTTATATACATATATATATATAATTTTTTGGTACTTTT
Source organism: Polypedilum pembai (assembly GCA_014622435.1). NCBI lineage: Eukaryota > Metazoa > Arthropoda > Insecta > Diptera > Chironomidae > Polypedilum > Polypedilum pembai. Next base: position 39,826 of record JACWBX010004385.1, read on the forward strand.
TTATCTGCTTATTTTTACCTTGTTATCCCTCACTACAAGAGACATAAAACAAAAAGAAGAAAAATCTTCCTCTTTTAATAATAATGTAGTATAAAAAAATCTCCCAAAAAACAAAAAATTCTTCTTTGCATTTCTCTCTCTCTCTCTCGCTCGCTCGTTCTTCTCTCTATTTATTTGAGAAAAACAAAAAAAAAATTTTTTATTGCATATACATCAGATCAAAACAAAAAAATGAAAAAAGAAGTTGACGGTTTTTCTTTTTGTTTGGTTGCAGGAATCGACGGACTTGCATGGTGAAAGATCAAGTAGTGTCGTTGGTTTACCAATCTCGTCTTCGTCGTCTAGTGAACAAAATAGCAGTGTTAATAGTAACAATAGTGGTCCAATATATCCATGTATGTACTGTGGTCAAACTTTTCCGCATCAGAGCAAGCTGACGAGGCACATTCTCTCGCATTCACTGGAAACGCTCAAATATCGTGAAGTGTCACATCTGCTAGGGCATACGCAGTTTGGAATTTTATCACCACATGACCTACCTCCACCATCTCACTTTGCCAGTCGACAAGTGTCAATGGATTCACTGGAGCCTTCTGATAACTCGCCCATGGATATGGAAAGCAGTAATCCCTTTGCAAGCAATCCTGGCACGAGCAATTCAAATAATGATGCGGCTGGCAGTGGTGGAGTTGTGCTGTGCAAATTCTGTGGTAAAAGTTTTCCCGATGTTTCATCACTTATCACGCATCTTCCTGTGCACACGGGCGATCGACCATTTAAATGCGAATTTTGTGGAAAAGCCTTTAAACTGCGGCATCATATGAAAGATCATTGTCGTGTGCATACTGGTGAGTTTTACAATATTTTTGCTAAAATTTTTGAACTTTGTAAAAATAACGGAAATTTCAAAAAAATCCGTTACTTTTTTAAATTCAAAAAATAACAAATTTATTTAGAATTTTAAAAAACTAAACTAAAGGAAATTTAAAAACAACCGTTATTTTAAAAGTACAAAAATTAACGAATTTTTTAAATTTTTTCAAAACAAAACTAAAAGAAATTTTAAACTATTGCAGGTGAGCGACCATTTCGATGTCAAATGTGTGGTAAAACTTTCTCCCGTTCGACCATATTGAAAGCGCATGAAAAGACGCATTATCCAAAATATGTGAGAAAGTTTCTGTCACCAAGTCCAGTGGATAGCAAGGACGATGCACAACAATAGTAAAAATGAGAAAAGAAGAAAATATTCATCATCCCTACGTTCCCTACAAGAAGAAAACAATAATTTTTATTGAAAAGCAATATTTTTAGAAATTTCAATGAGATGAAAGAAAGAAAATTCTTAGTGACACAATTCACAGCTCATTCACATACACACACAAAATTAATCATAAATTTCGACATATAAACTGCTGCTATAAAAAATTCTTACTTCATTCGGCATCATAAAGTGAAATAATTAATTTTTTTAATACAAATATATTTGAAACAACAAAATACTGATATAATAATAATGATTAGAGAGAGAGAGAGAGTTATTGGTGCTAAATATTATTAATAATGAGATGAAAAATGAATTAATCCATTTTTACCAATTCGGATAAGGAGAGAAAAAGTTTTTTGTCGTCAAATAGTTGATTAGATGTTTTCCCTCTCTCCCTATATGCAGAATGATAATTTCCAATTCAGTTCAAGTATAATTATTGTCTCTTAATAAAAAGCAAAGCAGATTATTTGTCGTGAATCTTACAATTAATTAATTAGTAAAGAAAGAAAGAAAAAAAAATTCTAATTGGATGTAAGAAGCATTAATTATATAGTAGAAAATCTGTGATTTTAAAAAATGAGAAAAATTGCATTGTAAATGATGAATTTTTTCCATAAACACAATTTCTCGCCATAGTAGGCGATGATTAAAGGAGTTAAATTTGTGAGACGATTGAAAGAAAAAGAAAATGATGAATTTGAATGTCGTGATTTATTTTTTTGCGACTTTAAAAAAACATTTTTCTTGTTATACAATTGACTGAATTTATATTTATACCTTCAAGAGAAAAAAAATATTGTAAATTCCTAAACACTCGGAAATAATTACAAAAAACACACAGACACAAGGAAAAATGGAATTTCAGTTTTTTATTTAACCATTCATCCTATATCAACCCATAAACACACACAAAATATTTCACAAAATGCAACATATTTACAATAGAAAAAAAATATTTATTCACATTTTGAGTGTCGAAATGGAATTTTAAAGAAAAAAAATCCTTCAAATAACCTCATAAAGTTGCGCAATAAAAAATGATAAAAGCTTTCACGATTGCCGCCAAATAACTAACTTCGTGACTCACGTAGCAGATTACAGTCAGTGTCAGTCACAACTTTAAAGTCAAAGAACTTTTTTTTAAATATTTAGGGCAAAGTAAATATTTTATTATTAAATAATTTTGAATTTTTAACCAAATTTTCATTTTTCTGCAATTAAAATTCTAATGAAAAAGTTTTTCAATTTAACGGTCATTTTCAATTTAAAAAAGTTGATTTAACGGTTTTCTAGAAAATTTAAAATTTAACGGTTTTTTTTGAAATTTAAAACAAAAATTTTCAATTTCAAAATTCAACGGTTAATTTTAAAGATGATTTAAACATTCATTTTAACGGTTTTTTGAAATTTAAAAGAAAAATTTATTTACCTTTTCAAAATTACATTTCTTTAAAATTCCATTATGACACTCATAAACCATGTGAATGAAAACTTTTAGTTCAATAATACTTTCCTTGTTTTCTTCATAAAATAAATTTTTTTGTTTGTTTCTAAGCCATAACAAATTGAAATAGTTACAAGAGAGAAAGAAAAAGAAAAATAATATATATCAATAGTTACAGTTATAAAATGGAAAATATTTCTATACACATACATGCAATAGTTACATACAATATACAATAATTATCACCTCCTTCCTTTTTCCCTTTTATCCCAAACTTCCTTCTTTCAATTTCTTTTAAACATTTAACACAGTGAAAAAATAAAAATCTTTCTCCAATTCCCTTTTCCTCCATCCACATCTTTTTTAAATGGCTGTTGAATGTTTATTAGAAAATTTTAGTTTAATTTAGTTTGAAAAAAAAATGTAAATTATAGCGAAAAATTTTTACGACTTAATCTCAAGAGATCTTAATTGTTATTATAACACACATAAATACACACATACACACACATTGAATGTACAACAATTCTTCTTAATTGATTGTGAGAGAAATAAGTTTTTTTCCTCTTCTTAAAAATTTTATCCTAATTTTATTGATTTTTTCATCTCTTAACATCGCGATCACTGACAAATGTGTAAAAACAACCAATTTTATAATTTCGTCGTTACCCTTTTTTACAAGAATATCAAATTATGATATGGATTTATTTATTTTTATTTTTAATTTTTATAAAATTTTCTTTTAATGTAGATTTTCACCATTTTCATGCGTTCCTTACTGAAAAGAGAGAATTTTGAAATATCTCAAAAAAAATCTATTTTCTATTCACTTGCAATAATTTTCTTCATAATTAAATGTCTTCGATAAAGAAAAAGAATTTTTGGAAATTTTAATTAAAATTTGAAATAGTTGAAAATTGATTTCTACAATGTAGAAATTTTATAAAAGATTGAAGAATTTTAGGTTTCTATAAATGGTTTTTGTAGAACTGACAAAAAATTCTACAATTTTAAATTAATTTTGTTGAATTAGTTAAAAAATTCTACAACTTTAAAGATTTTGTAAAATTATAAAATTGAAGATTTTGAGTCTACAAAATATTTTTGTAGATATGAAAAAATGTACAATTTACAATTTTAGAGATTTTTTAGACATTTAAAAATTTACAGCTTTAAACAAAATAGTTTTGTAGAATTAATAAGAATTCTACAATTTTGCATTTTTACAAACTTTTAAAACTGTAAAATAGTAAGCAATTCAATTCTACAAACCAAAGTTGTTAATATACTGGTCCGTAGCCAGTAGCCAAAAGCTACAAAGTAGATTCTACTTTTACAACTTTGCTACAAACCAATTGATAGAAATTTAAAATTTTATGAAAACCTAAATTGTAGAATTTTAAATTTCTTCAAATTGATTTTAAAAAGTTGATAAAAAAATCTCTACAATTTTAGAAGTTCTGTAGAAATTACAAACGGTTTCAAATTTTATTTAAATTTCTAAATTGTTCTAATAGAAGAATGATAGAAAGAATAGTGATGAAGAGTAAAAAATATTTCTTCCTTCAAAGCTTCTTCAAAATGTTCTCAAAGAAATTATTGATACAAAAAAAAAATTTTATTTATTTTACAAATTATTTGCAAAGTGTTCAGAAGAAAAAAAAATTATGATAAAGAATATTGATTGAATTTTAAATAACGATTAGTTAATTAATAATTTAAGAGCGATGAAAGAGAAAAAAGAAAAAGAAATTTGTGAAAGAGAGAAAAAAATCAAAAACACAAAACACACACAAAAATGTTTGTTAATTTTAATTATTAAATTTTAAACTTTAGTTTAGTTCCTTAGTTATATAAGTTATCAATCATCATCTTTGATCTTCAAATTGAGAGAGAGAGAAATTTTTTTTTTTTGTGGAGCCTTAATTATAATTATTTAGATGGATAAATGGAAATGATTACCAAAAAATATTTTTTCGCTTAATATTAATCAAAATTATTTCTTCCAAATTGAAAAAAACCAAAATTTATTAATTGATAGAAGCTTGAGATTGTCTCTGAGTCAATAAGATTTTTTTTCTAAATTTAGTTTTCGCCTTTAAAAACTTTATGTTACAAAAAAATTATAAAAAATTGAAATTATTGGCTGTGAATCGTTAATTAAAATTTAATTTTACTTTTTTTTTGTTTTATTTAAAAGAAATTTCGATGATAAAAAATTTTGGATGAAGAAAATTTACAAAATTTATTGACACGATTGATCTCAAAGTGTGATTAGAAAGAAAATTTCCCAAAGAATGAGGAAAAGACCATTTAGATGAAACTTTTGGCTGTTAGTTATAAAAAAAAACTTCTTTCGGAACTCATAAGAAAAGTCGAAAAAATATTTTTTAATTTATTTCCAAATACAACACAATTGAATGTTTAAATTTAAGCAAAAGATTTTTAAAAACGACAAAATTTTCTTTTGCCATTAATAAGAGAAAAAAAAATTGGATATTATTTGCAATGAATTGTATTGATTTAATAAAAAAAAAAACAAAAACATTCCTGTTGAGAAAAAAAAAACTTTTTATGATTTTTTATTTTTATTTTTCATCCACATCATCATTATTATTTTTTATCTGGACGATATCATATCAGTGAAAGAAATACAAAAAAGAAAATTGTGACTAAAGGCTAAAACATTTTTATAGTAATAAAATTCCAGAGTCAGAAATTGTTTGACATTTTAGTTGCAAATGACTCAATTTTATTCAATTAAATTAGGGCTCGGCAACATGCGTATAAGAGGAAAAAGTATGCGCATACTTTCAACGAAAAATCAACCAAAATTAAGTCAAATAATGTTTTATTTTTAGTCAACTAAATTTTAATTTATAACATCATGACAATGACTTGAAGTTAAATTTTGAAATATTGCAAAGGAACAAATAGTTATTACATAACTATTATGACTCAGTTGATAAAGTCTTGGCCTAGTATATCAGAGGTCCCGAACTCGATTCTCGCTACGACCAAACTTATAAAAAGTATTTTTTAAAATTTGAAATGTTTTTGACAATAAAAAATGGCGGGTACGGAATCTGCATACAAATTAAATCTGTTTACAGATAAAATCTGCATGCAGGCAACATCTGCATACAGATTGTCAAAAAAACTGCATACAGCAGATGAAATCTGTATAAAGATTTTTCTGTTACAGAACAGATTCTGAAGAAATCTGCAGCAGATTCTGTATGCAGATATCTGTTTTTCCAACCCTGGAAATATTTAATTGAATCAAATTTACCTAAATAAATTATTTGCAATTAAAATGTCAAACAATTTCGGACTCTGATAATAAAAATCATGTCAATTGTTAAATAAATTTTCTCGGCTTGATTTTTCATTAAATACTCACTGAAATTCACACATCTCTAGAGCACACAGTGTAGGGCAGCTTAAAGTAGTGAGCTTTAATGAAATTCTTCTAAATTCATAGCCTAAAAAAAGTTTTCTTCATTTTATTTCAATTTTAATTCATTCCTTTATTTGTTAAGAAAAAAACATAAAATATTTGTAAATAAACACAAAAAACATTTTGACACATTTTGACGATCAAAATAAGCTTGAAAAAAAATTTAGACGAACTTTTAAAAAAACAAAAAATCAGAAAAACTGACAGTTTGACATTTTTATTTTTCAGCAAATGCTGCTTACAGTAAATAACAAATTGAAAATATTAAGAGAAAAATTTAGATGCAATTTTTTTGTTGAATGAATGAAGAATGAGAAATGAGTTTAATTAAAAATTTAATTTTATAAAAAAACGTTTCTTGATTTACTTAGACCTATAAAAAGCAGAAAATCTTAGTTCTTTTATTAAAGGCAAATCTTGGCACTGCCATTTAAGATTTTGGCCGCTGAATTTTTAATTTTAAAATAAATTAACGAAACAGTGGGAAATTGACTGATAGGGTAATGAACCAATGGAGAATTGTCATGGAGAAATGAACAGTGGGAAGATGTAAAATTCCCATTTATACACCTTTTTTCTGAAAAGATTTTAAATTTACAAAATTTTTAAAATAAGATTTCGAACATCGTTTTTTCATTTACATAACATCTGTAAAGAACTATAATTAGTATAAGAATAAGTTTTTGAAATTTTTATCTTTGAACTTTTCAAAATTCATATGATTTCAAAAATTATAAATATTATGCCCAAATTTTTTCTAAATTCTCTAAAAATTGCATGAATCATCGTAAACAACTCTATCATAAAATATAATAAAATAAAAAAAAGAAATTTTGATAGTTTCGTTTAATATTTCTGAATGTCAATTGTTGCTCTATATTTGCTATCAAGAGTTGCTTTCTCTTACCTCTATCAAAATTTTTTTAATTTTCTCAATATTTTTGATTAAAATGCAACGCATTTTTTTCTCTTCATAGAAATAATATTCTGTCACAGAAAAATCCTAAAAGATTCAACAAATTCATTACAATTTCTAATTTTTTATTCTAAATTATTGATGTTTCAAAATAAACAATTATTTTCAAATAATTTTTAAATTTTTTATTATAATTACAAATTAAAAACAATTTATTTTCCATAAACTCATTTCTCATAAAAAAAGCCAATAAAAATTTCCTTAAAATTTTGAAAATAGTAAAAACTTCCCGTACACCATTCATTCGCACACTTACACTTCATAAATAGCAAGAAAAATCCAAAAATATGAATGAAAAAAATCCACAAAGAATAAATTAAAATACACACATAAAATGTTGTGATGAAAATGCTAATTGATTAATTCATGTGCATGTCAATTAACAAATTCATCGCAATATCACGCTTAGAGTGCCTCTTAAAATTAATGAAAAAAAAATAAATAAATGAATAAATAAATTTGTAGGTTGTTGGGCATGTGTAAATGAGTCTGAAATTCATAAAATGACAGAAAAATTTTCTTCTTAATTTTTATTTGTTCGCATTAAAAACAGTGTTGTTACACAGACTGGCTAGATTGTCTGTGATAATATTTACAAAAAATTCCGCTATGAAAATTGTAGATAGCGCTTCAAAAACGATTTAGGCGCCATCTACAATTTCCATAGCGGAGATTTTTTTAAAATATTATCACAGACAATCAAGACCCTGTGTAACAACACTGATTAAGAATGAGCAAAGTGTAGTTTAAAATAAAATACTGTGTACAATTGTAAATTTGCATTCAACACTTTCAAATTATTTTTTTCTTTCCTTTTTCCTCATCACACAAAATAGAAACCTCAATTAAGCGATTCTGATTAAATTTTTAATTTTTTTTTCTCAATATGAAATGAAGAAAAAGTGATGAAGAAGAAAAAAAAATATTTAACAGAAATAGCAGCTCAGGGGCATCTCAAATTCTTCCATAAACACAAAAAAAAACCAGAAAATTCAATTGAAATATTTAAGATAAAAAAAATTATATCAATTAATCAATAGACCCAGATGAAAAAAAATAAAAATTTTACACAATAAAGATAGGGTTCGGCCATTGGCGCCGATATCGGCAAACAAAAAACTTCCAAAAAATTCCGCTATGAAAATTATAGAGGCGCCTTGATCGTTTTTAAAGCGCCCTCTACAATTTTCATAGCGGAATTTCGTGGAACTTTTTTTGTTTGCCGATATCAGCGCCAATGGCCGAACTCTAAATAAAGTTATTAAAGTGGCACTGACAATGATTTTCAATATAAAAGAAAATTATCGTTCGTGTCAACGCTCTCAATAGACCTGATTAACAAATTTTTTATAACAAAAAAACCACACACACACAACTCATGATGAAAGAAAAATAAATTTTTTGTATACAATAGTTCTAATTGGGTTTCCCAAAAAAAAACTTTTCATACAAACACAATAATGACAGTTACAAGTTGTTTAAGTTTTTCTACTACAACAATATTCATATTGAAGAAAATTTTATGATTTTTTATTTGTCGCCCATAGTTTGAATTGCAGACACATGTAAGAAAGGAAAGATTTCAATATGAATGCAATTATTTGAGTGCCAAGCCTATTATAAAAAAATGATAACACTAATATTGAATAAATTTTCTTATTGACGACTTCATATGTATTTGGTAGGATCGCTAACTCATTATTTTAATTTCACACTCTTTCGAATACACTTATTTAATAAAATTCATATTTCATTCTTATCACTTTTTGAAAGACAAATAAAATTTCGATTTTTGAAATTTAACGATTTTGGTGAAAAAATTTTGAAAAACTAATTCTTTTTTACTTTCAAAATATGTTAAAATAAATTCAAAAAAGTTTTAAAAAATTTTGAACACAATTTAAATTTTTTCAAAAATTTTTTGAATTTACAAATTCAAAATTATTTTAATCTAAAAATTCAAGAAGTATAAAATTAAAATTTCTCGGTCATATATCTTAAGGACTTTTACTGAGCTTTTAGCAACGATTCCGGATAATTACGCATGATAAAATTCCGTTAAATTAGCAGCAAATAATTTCAGAAAATTCCAAGAAACTTTGTAGCTTGTTATCGCTTAGAGAGCGAATTATTAGAATTTTAACTGCTATAATAAGTTGCATAGATTTTAAATTTGGCCATCTCGGATCGACTATAAAAGACAAGTCTGAGTGCGGTTCTAGTTCTTTTCGCTCTTAGTTAACAGAGTAGAAAGACGATCATTTTAAAAATAGTATAAACTCTTTGTTTGAACTCTTAATAAACTTTTTAAGAAAGTCGTCTTATTATTTCATCGAGCTGAAATCAATTTAGTCCTATTTAAGCCACAGCTTTTAATTCTGAGGAATTTTGCTAAATTCTGTAGAATTTTATCATACGGAATCATTAATACTTTTGTGAAAAGTTTCACAGAAATCCTTCGAATATATGACCAACGCAAAATCAAATGTCATTTAAAAATTAATTTTATAAAATATTTGAACAATCAAAATTTGTTTAAAAAATAATTTTTAAAAATTCTTAATCCTAAAAATTTCATTCATTTCATCTTTAAAAAAGAATAATTTTTTTCTTCATTTGGAATGTCAAAAAAAAGAAATAAAAAAGTCAATACATAAAACTGAAAGATTAAGAAATAAAATAAAAATAATTTACACTGTAGTGCCTGTTCTCCCAACAATTTATATATAAAAAACTTATAATAAACAACAAAAAATAGTGATAGTGAAGATTAATAAAGTAAAATGGAAAAAAAATTCTTTTTCAAGAAAATTTTACTTTTTTTCTTCTTTTCATTTGATTTTGACACACTCAAAAGAGTCAAAAAATGATATCAAGTTAATAAAAAATATTTAAAAAAAAAAAGATTTTTCGGTGCACTTTCATCACAATTGCAAAAAAAAAGTATTTAATGAAAAAACACACACGCTAAATTCACAATTATTAAAATGAAAAAAAGTTTAGAAATTGCTTAATTTAAAAACTATTAAAATAAAATTTAAACACACGACAAAAAAATTTCTTTATTGCGTAATCAAACAAAAATATAAACAAAAAAATATTTATCTAAAAAACAAAAACCACACACGAGAACGAATCGAAAAAAAAATGATGAAAAAATCTTTGCGGAAAAAACTTCAATTTTCGAATAGCTAATTTTCCCTTCTTAATAAATATTCATATCTGGAGAAAAAAGTTTAGAGTTTGCTCGAGAGGGAAAAACTTTTTGAAAAATTAGGTTATGAAAATTATATAAGGCTCTCTTCACTGATTAAAGCGCCATCTATAATTCAGTTTTTCTATCAACTTTAACGCCATCTACAGTTTTCTTAACGGAAATTTTAGGAAGTTTTTCGTCAACCGGCAAACCCTAAAGAAATATAACTAAAAACACTTTCATATTTATTTCTTTAATCTTTTTTTAATATAGTAAGAACACAAACACACACACACACAAAGTTGTAAATAATTTTCCCTTTTTTTCTTTTTCGCAACTAAAGAAAGAATGAAATTGGACGGAAAAATGCGTTTTTTCTTCTTTCTTCTGTTAAAAACATTTAATTTTTTGTCATATAAAAATCATTTTAAAAAACAAAACACACACAGATGATGATGAAAAAAAAATTAAAAAATGCATATCATAGTTGTAAAATCAATTACAATTCAGAAAGAAAATGAAAAAGAATGAAAAATTATCATTTGTTTGATAATTAAAGAGAGAGAAAAAAAATCACAATTTTGAAATGAAATAAAAAATTGAAAAATGCTGTAAAATAATTTTCTTTTCTTTTTTTGTGTTCTTTTGCATGAAACTTTTATAGACATTTGAATATTTAATTTTTCAAAGTGTTTTGAATATTTTGATGAAAATCTACGAAATCTTTTTGAGGATTTCGCTGATTCGAGTACTCAATCTGGAATTTGAAAACCGCTGTTATTAGTAAACTTTCTATGAAGTAATATGAAGTTAAAAATTTAGTCAAGGCAAAAGCAGTGTAGCTATTGTAGACTTTTATGTCTACAACTTTGTCTTCGTAGACGAAATCTACGCGTTAACCATAGACAAATGTATGAAAATCTATGTAGACCGTCTACAATCTACACGTAGATTTTGACTACATATACAAAAGTCTACAGTAACAATATTGGACAAAATAAGGCAAAACGTTGCATAAAGTCGAAGTTCTTTTCCCTTGAATTAAGTCCTAAAGTTTTATATCTTTTGACATATTCTTAACTTCACACTATGTTATTGTTTCAGCGGTTGTGAACAAAGTTGTTTCCGCAAAATCGCCGGGTTCGGCCGGTTCGATAAAAGTCTCAAAACTGAAGCTTTGTAAATTGAAAAACTCTTTTGTTGCTGATTCTATAGAACTCTACGAGTAAAATAAAAATAATTTGAAGTTTTTTATTAAAGCTGCGGCTGAGTTATATCAATTTTCATCTCTGCCGGTTTTTAAAAAATTACAAAAGCGACGAGATTAAAATTGAAATAAGTCACAATTTAAATTAAATATTCAAGTGTTTTCTCTTTTCTAAATTTCTACTAATTAAATTTTCAGCTTAACAAAAATTGCCTTAAAAAGCTTCTTAAATAATTTTCTAAAATTTTTCTATTTCAGCGTGATAAATATCAACGTTTTATGGCACCAAAGCCATCATCATCAATTATGAGTGGCTTGAATCGTCTCAAATCATCGACACCACATATGAGCGCTTCTTCATCATCCTCATCATCAACTTCTTCAACACTTTCTGCACCATCAACTCCTTCAATGTTTCCATCAGCAATGCCTTTTCACTTTCCTTTCTCACCCTTTTCCTTTGGTCTCAATTTTCTTGATGCTGCAGCAAATGAAAATCGCAATGCATCAATCGATCCTAATCGAATTCTGCACATTTTGCATCAACAGTCACTGCTTGCTGAAGAATTATTGAAATATCGAGCTTTGCTTGGTATTTCAGCTTCGCCATCAACTGCAACAGCTACAAGTTCTTATAGCAATGAAATCAAGCCATCAATTGAGCTCTTTAAAATCCCATCGACCGAGCATAAAGCCACAAAAGATCAAAACGTCCATGACACTGAAATTATTGTACCATCCAGGCGTCAAACTCCCTCCTCATCGACTGAAATCGATCTTACAAAAGATGATATTGGCTGTTCAACTACACCCAAAATCAAAGCCCGTCCCGAGTCCGAATTGTTATCTGACAAATCGTCCTCATCAACATCGACCACAATTTCACCAGCTGCTGTCTCTGCAATGCTCATCGATCCCGATGAATTGAAATGTCACATTTGTATGGCAAATTTCCCATCATTGTGGCTTCTTGAGCAACACACTGCATTGCAACACAGTCAATTGTCATGCACTGAAAAGTCTAATAAATGCGAGCATTGTGGTCAAAATTATCGGTAAGAAATGCTTTAAAAAGTTGAAATTTTAATAATTTTTTTAAATTGTTTTTAGCTATAATTGTTGTCTGCAATCATCTTTATTAATGAACGCTCAAGATCATTCAAGCAATCCAAATCGTGCTCGATTGCCTGCTGATAAGTAAGAAAATTTTTTAATTTATTTAAATGTTTTTTGGCCAAATAGCTATTTTTTTACTAATCTAAATGGATTTTTTTTTTGGGTGACGGGATTTCGCTGAAAATATTTGACTGAAAAATACATTGAAAATATTAAAGATTTAGATGAGAAGATTATGTTAAAATATTTAAATTTTAACGAAAAATTGGTTAAAATTCAGAAATATTAGAGACACAGTTCAAAAAACAAAGGATTTGGACTTGAATCCAGACAGTCAAGTATCTGCACATATTTTTGTACAAGTTGCATCATGCTAGTTAACTTACTTGAAAAAACCTTTAATTCATTCAGTTTCAAATTATTTTGGGCGAAAAATTTTAAATTCATATGAATTGCAACTTGAAAAAATAACATTCGCATGTACTTGTCTACATGCATGCTAGTTTGAACCCTATAAAAACATTTTTGTAAAAATTTTAAAATGCGATCATAATATAGTAGTTTTCACTAACCCAGCTCAAAAAATTCACAGAATTAGGACAGATTTCTTTATTATGCCATAATTTTCAAATTTTAATGAAAAATTGTTAATAAAATTTAAATATACAGTCTTAATCTACTAGTTTTAGGAATCAAGATTTTACTGAAAAATATTTGACTGAAGAAATTTTACTGGAAATATCAAAAAAAAGAGTTCTTCAAAAAAAAAAGTATTTCACTAGTTAATTTAGGATTTATGGTTTAAAATAGAAATTTTGGC
>JACWBX010004385.1:54531-76200 GCA_014622435.1 Polypedilum pembai
TAAATATACAGTCTTAATCTACTAGTTTTAGGTATCAAGTTTTTACTGAAAAATATTTGACTGAAGAAATTTTACTGGAAATATCAAAAAAAAGAGTTCTTCAAAAAAAAAAGTATTTCACTAGTTAATTTAGGATTTATGGTTTAAAATAGAAATTTTGGCTAAAAGCATTTCTAATCTTCCAGAAAATAAAAGAAATTTATTTTTAGGCTCTTTACATGTGATGTTTGTGGCATGCAATTTCGATATTTGAAATCATTTAAGAAGCATCGTTTGAATCATGCTTTGGAACGTTTGCATGGCAAGAAAGAAATGAATGAGAATACGGGTGAGTTGATGGTATCAAGTACAAATGATGAAAGTGGCAGTGGTGGACCACGTGGTGGTGTTATAAGTCTCGAAGATGAGCAAATGTTGCTCGATGATCAGGATCAGGATGATACAATAGACTCGATTAGCAATACAAATAGCAATATGAATTTTTCCTCCTCCTCTTCCTCACTTAATCTTATCAATCTTAAACAAATGAGCGATCCAAATACTGATAATAATGATAATTCTGGTGGTGATATTAAAGATAAGTCGATATGTAGTGCAATAACTGAATGTGATAAACAAGAAACAAATGGCAATATTACCAGCTCGGAAAGAAATGCGGCTGAAGATATGCATGAAGCTGAATCATCATCGATGAACTTTTCGATGTCTCAATTCACACAAGGTTCATTTTCAATGCAGGGTGCAAGTAATTCTCTTAAATCATTGCTGACTGGTGCTGAAGCACTCGGCAATCCGAGCATGATGGGCTTGAATTCTCAGGAAGTTTCTGTGCTGAACTTTTTACGGGTCGAGAACAATGAGAAAAGGGACAAGCGTTTTGCATGTCCATTCTGTGGCAAGTGTGTGCGTTCGAAAGAAAATTTGAAACTTCATGTTCGAAAACATACAGGTTTGTGTTGTGAAATTATTTGAGGATTTTTCAAAATATTTTTTTTATTGCTACTAACAGGTGAACGTCCTTTTGTTTGCCTCTTTTGTGGACGAGCGTTTGGTGGCAAGAGTGATTTGACACGTCACTTGAGAATACATACTGGCGAAAGGTAAATTAATATTCTTAGTTAGCAACGATTCAGGCGAACAGATAAGGATTTCAATTAGTAATTTGTCAGACTTTAAGTTATCTGCTGATAGCTTATAAAAACATCTGACAAGCAATTAGAAAAGGCGGTTTTGAATTTCGTTCAGATTAGACATCTCAAAGTATCTTTTTTTCTGCTTCTTCGTCAAAAATATTAAGTTGTGCTTAAGCTTTAAGCAAATATCTGAAGAAAATTTTCAGAGTTTTTACCAGCAAAATCGCTGTTGACGAGAATTGTTAAGCTACTATTCTGTAGTCAGTAACCAAAAAACTACAAATTTTTACAACTCTGCTCGAATTAATAAAAATCTCAAAATCGAAACTTCATTTGAAATTTTATTTTGAGGCTGCCTATATCGGTCTCCATGAGTAAAATAAAAGTAATTTGAAGGTTTATAATTAAGCTATAGCTGAGTTAGATTAATTTTAGTCTTCGCAGGCTTTGATATTTTTTAAAGAACCAACGAAAAAAGCGGTAAAAACTAAAATTTGATATATTTCAGTCGCAATTATAGCATAAAATTTTTGTTTTACTCGTGGTGATCTAAAGAATCAGTAGGAAAAAGTTAATAAATTTAGATCTTGAGACATTTATCAAAACGATAAAAAAAACCACCGAAGCTTGCCGATAATAACTCTAAAAATTTCTTTTTGATTTTATTGAAAAAATTTTATCTAGGGGCTGTTTGGATCTTATAGTTATAATTTTAAATGTTTTAAAAATTTTTCTTTTATTTATCAACAGACCGTATCATTGTGAAAGCTGTGGAAAATGCTTTGCTCGTGCTGATTATTTGTCAAAACATTTGACAACACATGTTCACAATACTCAATCACAACAGCAACGCTGAGATATGGGGCGGCGGAGACGTCACTTCCTCCGCAAATGAATGGCTCAAAGTATAGAAAAAGATGGAAAACTGTGAGAGACTTTTTAATCAAGCAATATAACTATGACAGTCAGTAAAATTCACTACACGAGTAAATGAGATAATTTTTAGCTATATACAGACAATTTTATCAACGAAAAACAAGCAGACAAGAGCAGAAAAAGAGAAAAATTTATTTATTATTTTAGTGCAATGAAAGACGAGTGCTGCTTAGTGTCAACGAAGAAAAAAAGATTTTTGCAATAGGCAAAAAGAAAAGTATGCACACAGAACACATACACAAAGAATTATTAAGGGAAAAAAATCTAACAATTAAATGAAACGCAAAGTGTTACCTCAAGAAAAAAAAAAATAATACAATTTAAAAGAACAAGAAAAAATATATGTTTACAGTTTTATTCTCTCACTATCTCTCTCTCTTAATCTCTCTTTTTAATATATTAAATTTTATTAGTCACTTTTCTGAGTTATTTTTAATATAAAATGTGAAAATTTTATTGACACAAAAAACACAAAATGATTACCACATGAAGCAAAGAACAAAAATATGAAAATTAATTGCAATATTAATGACAAAAAAAGTGTGACAACAAACAATTTTAAAATTAAATGAAGAAAGAACAAAGAAAAAGTGCGAACATGAGTGAAAGAAAAAAGAAATCTTTTGATTTTTTTTGTTAAATTGATAAAGAATGATGTGAAAGTGATTGAGAAATGTGATTTGATTATTTTAAATAAATAAAGACTGGCATGGTGAATTGATAAGTTTTGAAAATTGTTATAGAAAAGAAAAAAATTACTTTTAAAACCTTTGTGAAGTTAGTCAAATTTTCGGCCGAAAAATGTTCAGAAGCTTCGGAAATTTGGCTGGCTGAAATTTGGCTAACTTCAAAAAGGTACTTTTAAAGACATTTTAAAATTCGAAAATTTCTGAATTCATTAAAATGTTGAAATCTAAATCATTTAAAAAACATTAAGATTTTGCATTATGTGCATAGCCGTTATTCTTTTTATTTGTATAATGACGAACCTTTAAATACAAAACTTTTAAATTTTTTTAACGACATTTTATAATTTGAAAAATTTGAATTAAAAAAAGTCGTTATAATGTGAAAATTGAAATTGTTTTTAAAAATTTTAGAATTGGGTATTATGAGCATAATATCACATTTATCTTCTTCAAATTTACCAGAGTTCAGGCTCTGAGTTGATTAAATATAGTCGACTCACGTACAAGTTTTTAGTCGACTTCGGGCTCTGAAATTTACATAACATCAAACCATAAGAAGCAAATTTTTGAAAATTCACTTTAATTTTCATTTTTAAATTTGTATAGTTTAAAATATAAAAATTCATTAAAATTTAAAATTTTTAAATTCACATTGTCAATAAAAAATAAAATTTTAACGACATTTTAAATTTTGAAAAAATTCAAAACAAAATGACAAAAATTCGTTGAAATTTTTCAACTTGAATTATAATTTCAGAATGATAGTCACAGTGACGATCTCTCTGTGTAATTCAATGAACTTTTTTATTTTTTATCATTGACTTTAAAGTGAATTTTATTTAAAAGACTTCAATTGTTGAATAATTTACCATGGAATTCTAAAAGGCATCCAAACAAAAAGCGCAACATTTTATTAGTTACTCAGTTTTTTCATTTAAATTTTGATCAATTTATAAATTTTTCATCACTTTTTAAATAAACTTTCACCGTGCTCATTATCATCAATTTCATCATAATAAATTATTAAAATTCTTATCAATAACAATTTTTAAAACTTATTATTTAATTAGTAGGGTTCGACAATATGTGTTTAAGAAGAAGAAACTTTTTCTTATACACATATTCCCGAACCTTATAATTAGTAACTCAATGAATGAATGCTCTGAATCTGTAAAAAATCAAAAAAAAAAAAGTTATTTAAAAATCGATAAAAAAATATTTAAAAACTCTAAATTAAATTAAAAAAAATTCTATTGAGCTGAATAAAACGGTGTTAGGAATGAAGACTTCTTTTAAATAAAAAATAATTAATGTGAATCAAATTGAGAACTGAGAGATGAGAATTTTTTACGTTCAGCAAATTAGGATAGGAAAAATTCTTCGAAAGTGAAGAGTCTGTGATTCAACATTAAATGTAATTGATTGCGATAAACTTTAACTCATTAATTTTTATTTCTCTTCGTGATAAATAAATAAAATGTTTAGCTGTGTGACAGCAATTGTCTGCTTATCGTTCTGTTACCAATTAAATGTGTTAAATTTTTATTTTTGATTTATTATTGAATGGTTAATAGTATTTAAACTGTGCCAAAATCAATGTACCTCAAATATCAGAACAAAGAAAGTTTTAAAAAATAATAAACCAATCACACTCAATAGAACTGGACTTAGTTAGACTATTAAATCATAAAACTTTTTGCAAACATTCAATGACATAAAAAAACATTAAATGTCAACAGAAAAAATTCCGTAATGAAACAAAAACAGTAAAAATAAATTTTTAAAAATTATAATAATTTTTTTAAATATATTGTTTATTTTCATATCGTTTTAGGCTCGAAGTTGAAAAAATAAAAATTGTAAATTTTTTAAAAAAAATTATGAATGTTCAACTTCACTGAGAAAAAAGTTTTTTAACTGGCATAAAGTTTGTGCCAATAAAGCATAGTTATGAGCCCAAAAAAGCAAATTTTATTAGTCTCATAAAAATATTTATGACGGTCATAAAACTTTTTTAACACTTATAAAAATTTTTATGAGTTTTATAAAGATTGCTTTTAAGGACTCATAACTGTGCTTTATTGGCACAAACTTTATGCCAGCTAAAAAACATTTTTCTCAGTGTTTATTAGAAAAATTGGTCGAAAAAATTTAATCATAATAACGTTAACATTAAGATATTTTCTAAGTTAAAGTAAATTACATACTATCAAGGAGAGGGAAATATCGCGATAGTTGAAAAAAAAATCAAATTGATAGAAGTTTCGATCGGAAAAACCAAACTCCGAAATCATTTGGTTTTTTAGTCGCGACTAACTAAAATTCAATTAATTTTTAGTCGAATAAAAACAAAACACTAATCGACTAAAATTTTGTTGAAATTTAACCGAAGTTTTTAACCAATTAAAATCTAAATTTTAGTCGATTGAAATTTTCAACTAGAAAACAACTAAAATTTAGTCGATTAGTGTTTTATTTTTAATCAACTAAAATAAGTTGAGTTTTATTTAGTCGGTTTTGGACTCTGGGAAAAACTATTATACTTTCTTTTATCACATTAGAATATGGACTATTGCAGTAAAAATCCCAAAATTGATAACTACTATCGCGATAGTTCTACTGTGCGATAGATATTATAGAAATCTATCGCAACTATCTTTTCTATCAAATAGCATAATCTCCAAGGCAGCGACAGTTCCAAAAATTTTTTTTTTTTAATTTTTCAAGCTCGCTTACGGACAGTAAAAAAAATTAGGGCACCAACTTTTACTAGAAAACTTTTATGAGAAATTTTAAATGAGTTTTTCTGTTGATTTCCAAGGTATTTTGCAACGAAACTTTTAAGTTTTTGCTTAGTATTTGGAAATCTGTCAGAACCAAACAAATTGTACTGAAAATTCAGTTTATTTAAGAATTTTTTAAAAAGCTTTCTAGTAAAATTCGGTGCCATAACATTTTTTTACTGGCAGTAGACGAGCTTGAAAAATGAAATTTTTTTTAGACTGTTCCTACTTTTATAATTTATATAATTTCCCTCTCCTTGCATTCTACGTTAACGTAAAGAGTTTTTGTGTGTTAACGTAAATATACGTTTTACGTTAACGTTATTAAAATTTTCTACAT
Organism: Polypedilum pembai; assembly: GCA_014622435.1. Lineage (NCBI taxonomy): Eukaryota > Metazoa > Arthropoda > Insecta > Diptera > Chironomidae > Polypedilum > Polypedilum pembai. The sequence continues at coordinate 60,413 of JACWBX010004385.1, forward strand.
TTGCGTAAAGATATGTTCTACGTTAACGTCAAAATACGTACAGCTTAAACGATAAAATGCATCCTATGTTGACGTAAAAAATTACGTGATACGTATTATTGAGAAATATAGAATGCTTTTCAGAAAGAACTTCAAAAATGAAAATTCAAAGTTTTTTAAAAAATTTACAATTTTTAATTTTTCAAAGGAAACAAAATTAAACGAAAGATTAGGTAATGAAATGAAGAAAAAAAAAGAAAATATTTTTGTGGTATAAATGAGAAGAAATGAAAGTGAATAAAATTAAATTTTAAAGGAAACATGTTGTACAAATTTAGAGCAAGGAAAAGTGAGAAAGAAAAGAAAAAAAGTTTTGTTGAAAATTAGGAATTAGAATGACATAGAAAATGAAAATGAAGAGGAGAAAGATTGAGATTTTTTTTCTATAGGCAATAAGAAGAAAAAGTTTAATACTAAATGAATGTTTTTTGGATGTTTTGTAAAAAAAAATATAAAGAAATATCAAAAACTCTAAGATAATTTCAGAGAAAAAAATCACAATGTGCTTATTTTTTCAAATCGAAATAATAAAAAAAATTGTGTAAGTCGTCCAAGTTTTTTTACAAAGAATAAAATGTAGCTCGAAAGAGGAAGAAATTGCGGATCGAGGGAAAGTCCTTATATACCTTTTTAATATATTATAGATGTCTACATGTCTCTCAAAAAAAAAAAAAAATGAAAAGTAAATAAGAAAAATATTTTATTATTTATACACGTGATGAAAAATCTTTCATTTATGGAATGATGTAAATAATAATTTGAGGAATAATTTAATCCTCGAGATTACCATTTTAAACATTAGAAATGAGAAAAAATAAATAAAATCAAAAGTGTGATATGCTAGAAACGACTTTTTAAAATATTGTAACCATAAGTCACTTAGTTTGCATCGATCAATGTTTTTTAATTTCATTTTTATCATGAACAAATTTTAAATGATCTTAAATGTTCCTAAATCAAAGTTTTATAATCAAACATTTTTTTTTTCGTTAAAGTTTTTGTGAGAAAGGAAATTTTTTCAGGAAAATATTTTCAAAATTTATTTTGTCTTAAAAATTGAATAATTGAATGATCTCTTCAATATGTCAAAAATTTACAGAAATATTTATTTTTCTATCATTTTGAGGCAGTTTTGTAAAAAATAATTTTCTTAATATTAATAGAATTTTATTCAAGTAGATTGTTGATGAAGGGAAACAACTTTAACAAAGATTTTTTTTGATAGTTACACACAAAATATTTGAGTTTCAATCATTACTCTATTTTCGATTTTTGAATGATTATTTTAAAAGAATTCTAATGAAACATGAATTCTGAAGATCAACTTGTAATTTTTCAATTATTTTCTTTCAATTTTGTGACTTCTTATGAAAATTACAAACAAAATTAAATTGATTTTACTCTTTTCTATCTCTATTTTTTACGTAAATTTAATTAGATACTAATAAATTTGTGTAAAAAATAAGGCCTATGACCTCTTTGATCTCCGTATAAACCTAACTCTGTTTAAATTTAAATCATTCATAGATGTTTGAACTTGTGCACGTTTTAGATGCTTTTTATTAAATTAAACCATGATCAACAATCGGTCAGACTGATATAAAGACATGAATCATAAACTTGCTGTTTTTCCAAAAGGTTTCAAATTTCAATACCTTAAACAAAGTAATCATTGAAAAATTTTAAAAACAAAATTATATGGAAATATTTTTTTTCATTATTTTCAAAATTTAAATTTTACTAGAAAATTTCTATTGTCTCACAAAAACTCTTTTTGTTGATATTTTCAGTTAATCAAATAGTTTTATTAATTTTTCAAAGTAATTGCACTTAAGAAAGTTTAACTTTGCACTTTAAAATTTCCATAAAATGAAAATACTTTTTGATGTGGTCAATTTTTCTATTAAAAAATTAATTTTATTTTTCCAAGACATTTTCTTTACTCTCTCTATTCTAAATAAAAAAGGAAAAATTTGAAATTAAAAAAAAAGATGAAAAATTCAAGTAAATTAAGACACACTTGTAAATTTGATGAGAAAGAAAAATTTTGTTTCAAAAAATAAATATTTTATTATTGGAGGGGTTGCAAGACTTATTAACATTAAATTTTGATCATTGACGATCATTGAGAATTGAAAAATAAATTAAAAAATTGTAATGATGATAAAAATTAATGTAAAATTCACTTGTAGAAATTGTTTACTCAAAATTCAAATTCAAAGTAAACAAAAATATATTTAATTTGATGTTGTGGTCCGAAAATAAAAAACAAAACAAAAAATTTATTAGAAAATCTTAAAGTGTTAAAATGCAAAAAAGTAAAAAATTGGAAAAATAAAACTTATAAAATATAAATTCAAATTTCTTCACCCCATGATGTTGGCAAAATATAAATAAATAAAAAATTGCTTTCAATGTTGTTTAGATGAACTAAAAATTTAAAAGAAAATAAAAAAATATATTTAGGCACAGACACAAACATTCTCTGATGATAAAAAAGAAAGAAATGAAAATTTTGTCCCCCTATTAAAAAGCAATCAATTAGTTAAGAGCTAGTTGATGTCAAAAAATTACTCTAATTTACTATAAAGACAATTTTAGGTTTTTTTAAACAAGCGACGACGAAGTTTAAGCCTTTAAATCAAATCTACAATACTAAATGCAATATGCCTGCCAATTATTATGAAAATAACAACAACTGAAACCATAAAAACCGTACCAAAACAATAAACTGAAGATTTTTTAATTATTTAAATGAAGAAATATTAAGAGGTGGACACTTGAATGATTTAATTTAAATCAAGTTGATTTCAAAATTTATAAAAATTCCTTTTTAAAAACAATTACAATTTTAATCCGAACCGAATTTGACATTGTTGAATTTTTGAGAACAAAATAAAGATTTTAAAATTAAATTGGAATCCTAAAACTATTTCAAATCTTCAACAAATAAAGAATTTTGTTACGTAGGTGTTTACGGCGTATACCTTACGTAGATTTTGCCTACAAAGGCAATTACCTGCACGTGTACTTGCAGTGCCTACGCGTAGGTATATCAGTGTTGCTATCATAGACATCTACAGTCTATGTAGATTCTAGACGATTGTTTACATAGACGAAATCTATATGTAGACCGGAGACAAATTTCCGCGTAGTTTTTGTCTACTTAGACGAAGTTTAGATTGTAGACAAAAACTTTGATCTACGTAGACGACATCTACATAAACAAAGTTGTAGACCATTGATGTCTAGAACAACAACACTGTGGTATATGCTTTCGAAGGCAAAAACTTAGGCGAAGGAGCCTATGAATAACAATTTTTAATGATTTTAAATTTTTGGCTATAAGTCAAGTTAAAATCAAGTCATTTTAATTTCAAGTCAAGTTAATTTACTAACAAAGCAAAGAATCATTTATTGTGACTTACAGGATTTGTTAAATGACATAAAATTTTGACTGAACTTTGTGTTTTGATCACCTTGAATAAATGATATCATATTCAAAGCATTTTAGCAATAATTTTCTCACAAAATTTCATCTAAATCAAGTTGAATTTAATTAAAAAGTTTAAGTGTCCAACACCTTAAGAAATATTTATGATTGAGCGCAATCCGTGAATTGTTTTAAATAATTTATTTTTCTTTTTATATACACATACCCTTACCGACATACATGCTTAGTGAACAAATTAAAAGTAAAGAAAAAATGAAAACTATTTGAACAACTCACACAACAAACAACAAAGCTCAGGAAAGTTTTATTATATGAAAAAAATAATAAAATAACTTATTGAATAAAATGAAAAAAAAAAACTTATTAATGTGAAGAAATAGATGAGAAAATTTTATTTCCATTTTTACAATGACAGATGAAATTTATTTTAACTGATAGTATTACAATTGTTCATTTTTTACATACAGAGATATTTACAACCACACACAATAGACATAAACATCCGAAAAAATACAATAAAAATGGAATGAGTTTACAGAACTTTTAAATTTTGATAAAAAAAATTCAAACGAGGACAAAATTTGAAATGGAAAATAAAAAATTTAAAAATGATAAAATTTGATTCAATTGAGAAAAATATTGTGTAAATCTTGATGAAAAAATGCAAAAATGATGGAAATTTTAATAAAAAGAACGAAAAAAAAAATTATTGATGTAAATTTTGATTATGAAACATGAAAAATAAAGTTATTAAAATGAAAAAATTTTAATCTTTCAATAATTTTGGTATTTCAGCTTAAAAAGTTCACATTTTTGTCTTATTTTCTCTTTGTCTCTTTTTTTTAAAAAATTTAAATTTGATATTTTAAATTGTCGAGAAATGTTTATTAAGCAAACAAAATTTTAATGGTGTTTTCAAGGAAAAGATATTCTACAAAAAATGATGTTCTCGCCTACTTTTGCTCGAAAAGATTAAATCGAAAAGTGTTCAATAATTAGAGACCGCATTTAAAGCCTAATTTTGTTAAAAAGTGCTTGACAAGAAGTGTTAAATAATTTATGTGAAAGCTTCGGAAACTTGAAACAAGATCAAAATTAGACAAAGAATTGCTGAGAAATTGTAATTTGAAGCAAAATTTTTTAAAAGCGGTCAATATTTTGGTTCATTTTACCTAACTTTGAAAAATGTTTAAAAACTAGCAAATTTTTCGAAAATTCAAAAATTTTACACGCTCAATCAAATTCAATCTATTCGGTGGTTTGTTTTAAATTATTTACTAGTAAGATAAATTGCAAAATATTTTGTCAAAAATTACTTCACTGATTCGGCAAAAACAACTCTCAATTTAAAATAAAATTTCAGAAAATCGTTGATTATTCAAAATCAAAATTCAAAAGATTTAATTTTAAACATAGCGTAAAGTAGATTTACAACAATAAAATGATCACCAAAGAAATAAACAATTGTAGGGCTTACAAATTTGCTGTTGTATGGTTTTCAAAAATTTACTCTCTCTGTTTGTAAGTAATGATCAACATTTTCTTTTTCATTCATTTTAATTATAATGTTGTTTAAACATGAATAAATAATCTTTATGTTTGTAATTTAAAACTATGGTTTTTTTCACATAGCTTTAAATTTTGAATTTCTTTTTTGTTTAAAATTTTCTTTTCTTTCACTTTACTTTACTTTTCTAAATCTAATAAATCATAATTTTCAACTTAAATTACATTGGTGTCTAAATTACATTGTATCAATTTTTATCTCTCAATATCTCGTGGTAACAAACTAATCAATCAAATTTGCAATGATTTACATTTTATGATTTTATTAATGAACTTGATATGCTGCACTCATTACATAATTTATTAGTGGAGTAATTTTCTACTAAAGAAAACAAAATTGCATTAAGGTATCAATTATCTTGATTTTAGTTTCTCACATCAAGTGAATCAAGGCGAAAATGCAAGTGAGTTGATTTAAAAAGAAACAATAAAAAACACTAATCAGCTCTAATTCTATTAAATTTCAATTTTTTTCTGCTAGAAAAAGTCATTCACATAGTCAAGCAGCCGGAATGAATTAAAAAATAAATATTTTTTGAAAGGAGTTCATTGCCTTTCAATGCGTTGATGTCTTTCATTTCGCATTTATTCTTATGAAAAGTTTTACACTTGTGATTTAAAAATTACTTTCAAGGACGTATTCGCATTAAAAGGGAGTCAACTGAGCTAGTTCTTACTGCAATTGGCATTAGTGAAGGCTGGTAAATGCTCTTGAAATTTAATCTTTATAATCAAACAAGTTTTGTGTGTGTTTTTTTATATAAAAGATTGACAAGAACCAGGAAGCTGCCTAGACCCAGATTATCTTAAGTAAAAGATTTTTTTTTGCAATTTTTATTTCTTGTTTTGCAACTTTTGAAAGAACTAAAAATAACTGTGCATGGAGTGCGTACACGGAGGAAAAAACAATATGAGTCTTAAAACTAAAAATATTTAAACTTTTAATAACGTTTTTAGCTTTTAACTCATAATGTAGTGCTATAGAATCAGGCGTTTTAGTACTCATATTGTTTTACTCTTCGTTTGTAGTTATAATCATTAAGTTGACTCATCAATTGAGTGTCTAAAGTACTACACATTCTCAATATCATAAGCATATAGGCTTGTAGGTAGGATAGGAATAAAAGCGAATGATGCACAGCTGTTCACTCAAAGAAAAAATATAAATAATAAGTAAAATAATTGTTACTTATGTTTTTCAAAAAAAAAAATTTACCTTTATGTTTGTGCCAATAGAACTTCCAAAAAGATTCGCTATGAAAACTATAGATAACGTCTGTTTGTTTTTAAAACTCATTAAAACACCTCTGTGAAGTTAGCCGAGTTTCAGCGAGCCGATTTTTCGGCCGTAAAAGCGTACGTAAGTTTCGGTTTCAATTTTTCGTTCCTAAGAATTCTTAATATTCGAATAAAATAAAAATAATATGCAAATTCCTGATTTTTTCATTATCAGCAAAATTCAAAATACGGACAGTTAAAAAATTTTTATTTTTCAAACCCGTTTACAGACAGTAAAGCTTTTACTAGAAATCTTTTATTAAGGTTTTTAATTGAAGTTTTCTGTTGATTACCAAGATATTTTGCAACGAAAGTTTCAAATTATTATTAAAATTTGTTAATCTGTCGGAACCATACAAATTTTACTGAAAGTTCAGTTTATTTCAGTTTTATAAAAGCTTTCTAGTAAAAGCTAGTGCCCTAAATTTTACTGTCAGTAAGGAGCTTGTACTATTTTTGTTTTGTTCCTACCTTGGCAAAATCTTAAATTTTTTATACTTTATAATCCTGGGGGCCCAACAGAATTTTTTTCAGTTAAATTTTTTGCCACTTCTCCTATAAAAATTACAACAATTTTTTGAACTTCATTTGATCGTTATTTTAAACCATTTTATATCACTATATTTTGACAGAAATTTCGTTATAAACCAACGAATTTGTGTTAAAAACGTATTGTAAACTTCGATTCAGTTTGTACTTATTCTAAAAAATCCAAACAATCAATGAAAATAAAAAGTTTAAAATTTTTCAAATAGATTCGCATGTTTTTAGCGGTAGTATTTAATTTGAAATAGCCACCAAAAATGCGCGCTAATTCAAAATAGCCACCATAACGGTCTATTGGGACCCCCAGGCTTATAATCAAAACAAAAAATGTAAACAAAGTTTATTTTTCTGACTTAAAGTTCTATAATATTTTTCTTAAATTCTTTAATACGAAAATTTCCAATTTGTATTTATTTTTAACAAATTGTTTTCATTATGATATTATTGCGTGTGTTTTATTGAGTGTAATTTTTCTCTCATTCATAGAAGGGGAGAAGGCACGAATGAGTGAGCTCAGTACTATGAATGTTATTAAAATTCATTGCGAGTCAATTTGCTTGTGTAAAAATAAAAAAAAAGAAAAATTTGCAATCAAACCAACAAGTCAGTTTGATTTTAAACGCCGTAGTGATCGGTTGGACTAGAAAGAAAAGAAGAAAAAAAGGAAAAATAAAATAAAAAGATTTGTGCTAGTGTTTGAAAAAGAATTCTTAAGAATTTCTCTTTTTTTAACAGAGTGCAATGACAAAAAATTCAAAATGAATAAATTAAAAAATCAAATTTTAATTTTTCTATTGACTATTGTCAATGTCAAGTGCATGCAAACTTGTGAATCAAATAAAATTTTCCCTCAAAATGAAAATCATTCATTCTTTATACGCCATCAAGATGAAATTCCAAATGCAACAACAATTTATGAGCCAATAATAAGTGAGATAAATGTCAATAGCTTAAATGACAGTGAATTGCCCTACAATGTTGCACCAAAAATATCAAATTATGAAAGAGGTAAACAAAGATCTAAAAATTAATTCTATTTGTACTTGAATTTCATTTAAAAACATAAACAGCCGCCCTTTAAGCAATTATGACAACAATAAGTAATTGTAGCTGATATGTGTCGCTAGAAATTTTTCTCACGACATTATCTGCTAGTGAAATGTTGAAAATCTTTCTTTCTTTAGCTTTGTTATGTAATCATACAAGCCAAGGTCATCGAATTTTCGTTCAATAAAAATTTCTTTCCATCTGCAATGCGAATTTTCTCTTTTTTATGGCGCAAACCGCATGCAAAAATGAAACATGTTATGCATTTTTTATTAATTCATTTACAATCAATCAAGTGTTGAGTGCTAATCGACGTGACAAAGTGATAAAGGTGTGAGTAATTGTTGGAGGCTAAAAGTCTTTATTTATTAGTGTAAAAAAATTACAGAATTTTTGTAAAAATCAAGGGAGATGCACTAATAGAGAAAAAATAGAAATAGTGCATTCCCCTTAATAAAATTAAAATAAATTGCAATTGAGCTGTGCAATGATGAGTCGATCACGTCTAAGAATTTTTTTTCAAATTTAAATGCAAATGATTGGGGAAGTCCAAAAGGATGAGAATTTTGTATTAAAAATGCAATACTTGAAACTGTTTTGTATTCTAAGAAAGAACTTCTTGTTATTTATTGTTGATTGGAATTTAATTTGAGCTTTAATCTACAATATCAAAATCAAAACAAAAAAAAGATTGAAGTGGAAAATTTCAAGATGTGACATGAAAATCTAAAAATATCAAATTGGATTAAATTCAGTGGGGACGGATAGAACTTTTAGTCGTTATTTGATTTTAAAATAATAAAAATATTAGAAAATTTATTTCATTCTTAATTTGAATTCATAACAATAATGATATAATGAATAATTGTGATGTTGACCTATTAGGCTTGAAATCAGTTACATTTTTGAACATTGACTCGTCTTTCGAATGACTTGAAATTCCTGCTTTTTCCAAATGAAAATAATGAGAAATTCTTCAAAAACTCATTTTCTTGACTATTTAGTTTTTTAAAAAAATTAGAAAAATTTGTGCTTCAGGACATGTTCTGTAAAATTATTTAAAATTTCAAATGCATTTAAAAGTAAAGCTGGTTGATTTGAAATAAATTTCAAAAATGCTCAACAAATAAAATAAACGCGCAATTTTGTTACCTTATTCAAATTAAGTACCAATAACGGCCCACTGGGATCAAATAACAATAGTTTTTTAAATTCAAAAATGTTGATTTAAAAGAGCAAACTGAAAAATTCATTGAACAAATAAAATAAAATAGCAAAAGTTTAGAATAGAAGTTGATAATGAAATTTCATCATGAAATTTAGCGATTTTTTTGCCGAATCGAGTTCGCTATCACCATTTATAAAATTTAGAAATAATTTCATGTTAATTTACTAAGTTAAGAATGTATCATAGTTGTCATTCGTAGGTTTCTGTTCCTGTGAATCTTCCTGTAAAGGCAAATCTACGCGTAAATCTGTACAGATATGCATTTATAACTATGGAATGAGTTATTAAATTGAAAATTTATTAAACCATTTCGGTCAGTACCATCAATTAGTGAAATACATAATAAAACAAAATATAATAGACAATTCAATCGTCTTTCGAGTTAGTTTTTTGAAAAAATTTAGTAACAATACTTTACTTGCTAAACATAAAATAGAGGTCTTATTATATAGATGACTATAATCAACCATTTAATCAGTTCTAATATTAGTATTATTAGGAGAAAATTATGTTTCAAGCAATTTAAATAATGAAAATAGGTAAACAAGCGTTAATTAAAAATCCACAAAATGTCATAAATATCATGTACTGACCTAAACTAAATCCATAATTATAAGACTCATCAATAAAACATTGACACACATAAAATTCATCATGCAAGAAATCTTAAGCAGAAGATCTAGGATAATAGAACATTTATTAATGAGAATCCGTTATGCATAAGAAGAAAACGAGATCAATGTCTCATATATATGCAAATAAACTACTCCACCTTTTTCATTTAATTTATCACTCAACTCGCATGACAAAAATATTAACATAATTGCATCATTTAAAATCAATTACTTGCTCATCACATCATGATTGATTAACGACAAAGAAGAAGCTAAATGACGTGATTTTCCCACAATTAATTTTATTTTCATCATTTTTTTTTTGCTGCATCAATTTCATTATAACGAGATGGAATTTTTATCACTTTAACAGTATTAAATCAACATCATCGTCATTTTTTAATGATAAGCATTGGAAGCCGCAAGAAATGCGAAGTAGTTGAGAAGAAAGATAAAAAAGTGCAACAACTTTATTAAACTGGTTTGAAATGTATACTCGCGTGCCATTAAAAGAAGAAAAAAAGAGAGAGAAGTATGGCATGCAAAAAATTGTTTCTAAATTGACTTCAATGTCAAGTTCAGTTTAATGTTTAATTATAAATTTCTTTCACATCATTCATTTCATTTTATTGATATTACAGCAGATGGTTTTTGTCATATAAAGAATTTCTACGTGTTTGACATAATTTTTATTGACATTTTTATCATTCTTTGGTAATTGTTAAGGAATTTTAATTGAGGAAAATGATTTTGAAAAATTTTAAATTTAAAAAATACGTTAGAATTTAAATTTCAAAAGACCGTTATTATTTAAATTTCAAAAAACCGTTATTTCTCTACGTGTTTGATAAAATTTTTATTGACTTTAGTAATTTTTAAAAAAATTTTAATTGAAGAAAATTAAACTTTTTGAATTTAACTTTTTTTAAAAATAATTTTGACAATTTTTTCAAATTTAAAAAATTCGGTAGAATTTAAATTTGAAAAGATCTTTATTATATAAATTTCAAAAAAACTGTTATTTTTATAATTTTTTCTTTTAGATTTTATAAAAGTTCTCAGCAAGAATTATTTGAAATATCATCAACCATTTGATCTTTCGCAATTATCATCAATTTCTCTTCAATGTCGTAAACATTCACATAAATTTCTAAAGTCATTAGAAAATTTTGACTTTTGGGCATTAAAATGTAAGTCACAAATTTATTGTCAGAAATTAAACTTATTGTCTTTTAATTCAGTGCACGATGCAACAGCTCGCTTCACATCCGGTCTTTTAAACGGTAATGTCAATCAATTTGGTGACTTTGATCAATGTTTGAGTGTTCGAGAGCCAAGCAATGAATTTCGCGGGAAATACTGTCTCGCCTATCTTCAACCAAAAGTTCCTGCATCACTTAAATTCATAGATTATTTGCGACGATTGCTGCAAGCGCATGATGCTTTTAAAAGTAATTTTGATGATGTGAGTAGAATTATAGCTTAATGTCTATTTTTTTATTAATCAAAAATTTCCGGGTGCGAACTTTAACTATCGGTTCTAAAATTTGACAATTAAAGTTATTATTTCGCAATTTATTGACACACCTTATTATTCTTCTGGTCAATTGACCTTGCAAAACCATAAAATTAAAAGAATTTTTTACAATATTCTACATGCTTTATAAATACGGAATCAATTAAGTTTTTGCTACTGTTTGCCATCTAATGAAAGACTACAGCTTGATGAATTTATAAATAACTTGGTAGCAACATTATGTCTTCATGTCTTACCATTTAGCAAATGCAAATTTCCTTACGCATTTATAAGCAATGTTCTCGCTTCTGAATTATTATAATTTGTAATGTTTGTGTTCTTTAATTAAATGCGAGTGCGTGCATGTCATTCATAAAGTGATAAATGATGAGTAAATATGTTATTTATAAGAAACATAAATGAAAATTGTTATTGCTGTTGATTGTTATTCATTTAAAATAATTTGCAAATATTTTCAAAAGAGAGGAAATGTAATGGAATTTTACTTTAATATTTTAGTAAATAATGAAAATTGAAAAAATGGTCCGAAAGTGAAATTTGGGAAAAATTTCTTTTAAAATTTGTTCTATGGATTTTTAACTATTTTCATTTCTAAGATTCGGCATTATACAGATAAGAAGAAAATTATGCGCATAGTTTTCTTCTTCTTATTAATTTTTTATGCGCATAGTTCTTCTTCTTATATTTATAATGCCGAACCCTATTTATTTTTTTATTAAATTCTGAGGAAATATTGAATGAGAAATATAAATGAAATTATTTAAACGATTTTAAGCGATTTTTTACTGAGTAAAAATTGTTTATACCCTTTGTAAACGATAAAGAAAAGCCCAGGCGTGGACACACAAAAAAAGCATGGAAGTTCAAATAAAGATCAACAAAGAACAACGTGTGTCTACGACTGGTGTAAGGCATAATTAGTAAGAAAATTCAATGATTTAATAAATTTTTTATACAAAATCGAAGTGTGGAAAGCATATTTAGCTAACTTTTTGTCGAAAAAGTGAACTCTATAGTTTGAATCCAACGGCTAAATCCTTTATTTAAATATTCTATTATTTCTTGATAGATTTCAATTTAATTGTTATGTGTTTAGAATTGTTATATTTTTAGTATTAATATGAAATTTTCAAAAACATTTACTTTTCTATTCATAAAATTTTCCTTCAAATCTCATTAAATCTTTCAAAAATTCAAATAAGCGTCCCTACATCAAATTAGCACTAAAATGTTAATTATATTAAAGAAATAATCTTCACTACTTAACTACATAATCGTCACTCACGACGCTTCAATTAAAATCATAGCTCAAGCATGAAAACACAACGAAAATAATTTGAATAATGAGCATATAATTGATTGTTTTGTTGAAATTAATAGTCGACAGTTTTGTAAGCATTGAGACAGTCCAGTTGTGGCTAGAGGGAAAATTTTTTGTTTCTCAGAAAAATGCAATCGAATTTTAGTGGTAAATTGTTAAGAAATATATTTTTAACGTACAAATATTAATGGAATTTGATCAAAAATCATAATTAACTTTTTATTGCTCTTTGCTCAAGTTTATTGCACATTTGATAATTAATTTCATATAATTTAAAAGGAAATGACATTAAGCTTTAAATTGATATAAATGCAACATTTTCAAAGCCTTGACTTGACTGCAATAGCAAATTATGACCAGCTTATGTTAATTAAATTTGCATTAAGATGATGAATGACATAACACTGCAAAAAATGCGATAAAATTGCATTGAAAATAAACAAATGTTATGAATAACAATTGGCAGGTTATTAAACTCTTCAAGTGACCAACTTCAACTTCTTATTAACTTTCATTTTCAAATGAATAAATAAACAAAAGCGAATGAGTTATAAATTCAAATATTTGACTAAATCGTAAAAAAAATCATCAGAAAGAACGAGAAAGAATTTAATCGTGGTTGATTATCATTAAATTCGAAAAATTTATATTTTATTAACGTTTTGTGATTGCCAAATTTGTCTTACGACACAATTTTGAATATGTAAACAATTAATCGTTTGTGTACACAGCTGTTTGTCCATTGTAATGAATTTTTAATGTTTTTATCATTTATTATCTTTCTTAGCCAGGCCATAGAGTTCCAAGATGGTCAACAATTAATTTTGGCGTATGCGTACCATCATCATGTTCTAGTCAAGATATTGAAATTGCAATTAAGCATTTCACAGAAACATTTACAAATGGCACAGGCGTGCAATTAAGTGTTCGCGTAGAATCGGAAATGTGTCATGTAAACGACGATAATTGGATGAGTAAACTTGACATTGGAACAAAAATTGCAATGTAAGGTTTTTCTAACAGCAGCAACTTTGAGCTTTTTTTTTTGAATGTCATTGCTTAACTATTTTTTTCAGAGCTTTTTGTTCACTGCTTGTGCTTTTTACAATTCTTTCAACAATTTATGATTATGAAACTACAGGAAAAGAACAAAGTAAATTAAAAATTCTTTTATTTTTGATTTCAATTCATAAATATTCATATTTTAGATGAGTTAGCTGTGTCATTTTCAATAATCAAAAATTCAAAATCTTTGTTCTCACTAGAACGTGATAAAAATGAAATAAGAATGGCTCATGTTATTCGATTTTTTAACGCTGCAATGCTTTATGTTTCACATAAATGCATGGCAAAATTCTACGTTCCATATTCAAATAAAACAGCAATGACAGAATTATTGAGTCAAAAATGGACAGTCGTAGCAAGAGCTGCTTCCTTATATACTGATCCATTTTTAATGCTTAGTGGAATGTTAACAGCTTATTCATTATTTGGAAAACTACAAAGAAATGGTCAAATTAACATCGTGCGAGAATATATTTCGCGTTATTTTCGCATTATGCCATCGCTTGCTTTTCTCATTATCTTCTGTACATTTATTTTACCATTACTAAGTAATGGTCCACTATGGAATTTAGTGATCACACATCATGCCGATCTCTGTAAACAATATTGGTGGAGAAATTTACTTTTTATTCACAATTGGTTTGGCTTCACTAACATGTGCCTCACTCACACACATCATGTTGGCATTGATACTGAATTATTTTGGACAGCACCATTTCTTATCTATGCATTGTATAAGTGGCCCAAACTGGGATTAAATGTCATCATTGCACTCGCTGTATTATCAACAATTGCGCGATATTACGTCAGTTATGCTTACGAATTGTCGAATTATGTGTCGTTTGGAATCAGGTCGGTATATTGACATTAGCCATTGTAACATCACTTGCTTACGATTTCTCGCATTTTAGTGTTAGTCAATTGTTTAAGACAGCTGATTTAATGTACACATTACCGCCGCATCGTTTCACTGTCTATGCTATGGGCGTAATTCTTGGTTACATTTTGAAGAAATTTAAAGAAGCAAAATTGAGCAAGATGCAGCTGAGAGTTGGATGGTATGTGAGCACAGCTGCAATGTTGATCGCATTCTTGGGACCAGCACCAATGGGTGATATCACATACAAATTCAATCCCATGCATGCTGCTATTTATGCTGCATTTTCACCTATCGCTTGGTGTTGTTTCTTTGGCTGGATGATTTTGACATCACAATTAGGATATAAAAGTAAGAAAAGTCTTTGAAACTTTTTAAAAATATTCTTATATAAATTTTTCTTTTCTAGACAAAATAACAAAAATTTTAGAATCGAGATTATTTTTAATCTCAACAAGAATTTCATACGCTTTCTATCTCGTTCAATTTCCAATATTTTTCTTCAATGTTGGTCGTGTTAAGTCAACAGTTCAATATCAATTTCCATCTACAATTGTAAGTTAAAACTCTGATAGTTTTACTCGATCGTTAGCGAATTCCGAAAAAGTTTTCAACTAATTTTTAGTTGTTTTTAACTAAAATTAAGTTTAAAATTAGTCGATAAATATAAAATTAAAATGATCGACTAAAAATCAACTAAAATTTAACCAGTTAAATTTCAACAAAATCTTAGTCGATTAGTATTTTATTCTTAATCAATTAAAAATTAATTGAATTTTACTTAGTCAAAAAACGATTTCGGAGTCTGCTTATTTGAAATAAAAATTCCAAAGATCAAAAACTCGAGTGAAACTACCAGAATTTAAAACGTTTTAAAATATTTTTTAATAAAATTTATTTTCTTTCAGTTGGATTTTAACGAAATTACTTCAGTACTCGCAATATCAATAGCATTTACAATTCTCATAGAATTTCCATTCAACAACCTCAAAAGTATTCTCATCGATCACAAAAAAGTACCTCGAGTAAAATACAGCGAAAATATTTCAAGATGTGATGAAAATTTGAATTTAGCAGAACCTAAAAATATGTAAATTTAATATTATTGTAAATAAAAGATTTTATTATTTTATACAAGTTAGCAATTTAATAATTGACACATTATTTCAGTTAAAAAACACATTACAATACAAACAAATATTACACACATAATATT
>JACWBX010004385.1:79475-89632 GCA_014622435.1 Polypedilum pembai
GATCTTAAATATTTGAATTTCTTGCGAACATTGATTTTATCCTTTGAATCATATAGAAGTAACTTTGATGATGTGAGTTTCAATATCTAATAGACAAAATCAATATTTGTATGTTATTTCTCTATTTCTTTTATTTCACATCATAGGAGCGACATGTTGTGCCGAAAACTTCACAGGTACGCAAAACTTCAATCATTTTTACGCAGAATTATTTTATTTTATTTTTCATAGATGAATTTTGCGTTTTGTATACCAAGCACGTGCTCGAACAAAGAGTTGGAGTTGGTGTTAAAAGAAAATTTGCAAAATTTCTTCAACAACACGGGTGTTCAAATGAACATTCGTGTTGAGCCCGAAATGTGTCAGACAAAGAGAAATGAAAATTACAGCACTGGAACAAAGCTTTCATTGTGAGTTAATTTTTTATATTGACACAGCGGTTTGTATGAGAAAAATCAGTTGTTTGAATAACTTACTTACTGTTTCGTTACTGAAAATAAACTTTACTCAATATTTATTTTAAATCATGGAAGTTTTTAGATTTTTCCCAAAAAAATTATCACTTTTCTTTCTCGAGTGTTTTAAATTCACGCATAAATCAGCACCTCATCAAATTAGTAATTATTGACTTTTTTAATTTGTGTATTGCGTGTAATAGTTGATTAATCAAAACGGTTTACAAGCTCATTCATCTGTTATAATTATCGACTTACTTAATTATTCAATACACAATGAATTTATTAGAGCTCAGTAAACGAATCTTTTGTTCGCTTACTTAATAGTTTTTTAAAGTGATTTTAACTTTTAACAAGATTAGAAAAATATTTTGAATACCAAAGTAGCAACGCAAAAAGAATTTCATGAAGGAATCAACACTGAAGCAAAAAAAATTATTTTTGCCCTTTTTTGTATAAAAATTGTCCATGTCCTCGGAATTTTATTCATTTTCCAATAATCTTTTGTTTACAACATGGCGAAAATGTTAACAAAGAAATTTGCTAATTTTCTCTTGCTCAAATCTTCTTAATAAAATGATTTGAAATTAATAGACTACTCCAGTTAATTTAAATATAAGTTAAATATAAATTAAGAAAGATGTAATTTAATAAGACTCTACTGAATAAGCAAATTTCTTTGCTTAAATTTTTGTCATAATGTTAACAAAAGATTTTTGGGATATAAATGAAATTTGATGGTAATTCAAAATAACTCTTGCTTTATATTTTTCTGCAGCTCATTTATATTTTTCCAGAACGAACAAAAGTTTCCATTTTTAAGTTGATGTATTTGTTCGTTCATAATTTCATAAATGCAAAAGATAAATAAGTTCTGCTTTCAGTTTCTTAAATTACTCACAAGAAATTAAATTTACAATACAATAGAAATTTTTGCAGATGCTTTTTAATAACTAAAAATGCTCGTGAACTTTCTTGTTCAAAAATTTAATTTTAGAGCAAAATTTTGTAGTCAAATTAAAAAGAATTGAAACTAAATTATATATTTGAAAACTGTTCGGCAATGATATAAATACTTTTCTTTTTATCGTTTGTTTATTGCAAATTCGAGAACAGCAGGTTTAAATGAAGTTATAAAAAGTGTCTAATTTCTAAGATCAGTTTTTGTTAATAAGATTTAATCTGATTTCTTGTAAAAATAACTTTGATAATTGATGATACATTAAAAATTCTTTGAATGAAAAAATATTTATAGACAGTTTCTTAGTACTATTATTTACGTAAATGTTTAAATATTACGCACAATCAATGACGATTTTGTTGTGACACCTTATTATTAAACTATTTTAAATTATGGAGTTACTTTAATCTTTCTTTAGTATTAATTTAAAATCATTCTCTAATTTACCTTTAGATTATTTGTTGCCTTCATTATCTTTATCTCCATTTACGCAGCATTTTATGACCGTTCAGACAGACCAAACAAAAGTAAGAATCAATAATGATTTGCACATAAAACTATTAATGCATTAGAGGCTTGAGAACTTTTAGTTTATTTATTTTTAAATAAGAAAAAATTTATTTTCTAACAAGGCTGGGACACTTAACTAAACTAACTAAAATTAAT
The DNA here is from genome assembly GCA_014622435.1 of Polypedilum pembai. Classification (NCBI taxonomy): domain Eukaryota; kingdom Metazoa; phylum Arthropoda; class Insecta; order Diptera; family Chironomidae; genus Polypedilum; species Polypedilum pembai. Next base: position 81,558 of record JACWBX010004385.1, read on the forward strand.
GAGAATTTCAAAAAAGGTAAGTTAAATTCAATTAATTTATTTAACTTTATAATGAGTGTCCCAGCCTTGTTTTCAAATAGAGTTGCTTCAATTAGATGAAAAAAAAATATTACTTTTACAATCCTGGCTTCAAATTCAAACTTAAATTTTATCTACTTTTTACTTAGAAAATAAATTAAAATCACTTTTTGCTTTGTTTAAATTGCAATGACAAGTTCTCAAGCCTCATTTAAAAAGAAGTAAATAAAATTTTATTGCTTCATGATAAAAGATTCAATTCATTCACACTCAATAAATATTTATTCTATTGCTCTAAATTTTATTGCTAGATAAATGGCTAACATCATTTTCACTGAGCAAGAATTGGAAGGATTTAATATCAACGAAAGCATCAAATGACATAGCAAGTGCACATGGAATACGTTTTCTGCATACGGTCATGTTGATAATCTCACATAAATGCATGGAAATAGATTTTAATCCCATGCCAAATCGCAATGATCTCGCATCAATTTCAAAATCTCCCTTAACAGTGATTGTACGTGCTAGCTATCTTTACACAGACTCATTTATCATGCTTTCCTCGATGCTCGTGACCTATTCATTTATTGGACGATTAAATCGTGGCCAGAAAATCAATGTGTGGAAAGAAATTGCAACACGCTATTTTAGAGTTGTACCGCCAATGGCTGCACTCATTTTATTTGGAACTTTCATCTTACCGATTCTGGGAAGTGGACCACAATGGCCTTTACTTATATCGAATCAGTCACAACTTTGCAAGACAACGTGGTGGCGGAATTTCTTCATGATTCATAATTGGTTTGGTTTCGAAAACATCTGCATGACTCATACACATCACATTGGCACTGATTTTGAGCTCTTTCTCACTGCACCTTTTCTTGTCATTCTTCTGCACAAGTATCCGAAAAAGACAAGTTGGGGAATTTTTATTACTGCACTTTTATCAACTGTTGCACGCTATTACGTCACTTATGCAAGAAATATGACTGTTTACGTCTTATTTGGTCTAGAGTGAGTCAAATTTCATGACCTTACACACGATAATATTTTAATTGTTTCTAATTATTCTTGTAGCATCTCAAAATTATATGAAATTGCCAGCTACATGTACATTATTCCATTCTATCGTTTTACTGTTTACGCCATGGGAATAATTCTTGGATATTTACTACGGAAACATCAGAATATTAAATTGACAAATTTTCAATTGACATGTGGTTGGATTATTACCACAACATTATTTATTGTAACTATAATGTTGACAGCTATTATGAGTCGCTATGACTACACTTTCAACGCAATTGATGCTGCAAATTTTTCTGCAATAGCACCAGTGCCATGGTGTTTATTCTTTGGATGGATTATTTATACTTCACATTTAGGATACAAAAGTAAGCTTAAATAATCATTAAAGAGTAAGAGCTTCTACTTTATACCATGTTAGACTGAAGTTCATATCTCTTGACAATCATTTCAAGACTTTTTACAGCGCCCAAAGTCGATTAAAAAATTGTATGCTAAGTGGACTAAATTAAGTAGACTAACTTACAAATTTTTAGTCGACTTCAGGCTCTGACTTTTTAATTCAATATTTTCTATTTTTAGATTCTTTCACAAGCATATTTGAATGGAAAATATTTTTAATCTCAACAAAACTATCATATGGAATTTATCTTGTGCAGTTTGCAGTTTTTCATTATAATATTGCAACTGTTAGGAATACAATTCATTTTGATTTTGTAAAAACAGTGGTGAGTACTTTTTGAAGAGTCTTTTTAAATATTTAATGAGACTTAGAAGAGTTTAAATCTAAGAGACACTTGATTGAATGAATTTTTAAATAGAAGAAGATAATACAGGGTGATTCATAGAAGAATAGAAGGATTTTTGTTTAGTTCGGAAGCTTTAAATAGAGTCTTAAAGCGTTTTGTATTTTAATCGCGATAAACTGAATTTTAACTAATTTAGTCTTTTTATTTTAACTTTTAGTCAATTAAAAATAAAATACTAATCGCTTGAAAATTTGTTGAATTATAATTAATTGAAAAACGGTTTCGAACACTGCCCAGTGAGAAATATTTTTTCGACTTCGGACTTCGTGAAGAACGACGACCGGACTTGAAAATATTAGAAAAATTTTTGAAATTTTTTATAGTCCGGCGGCCGGACTAAGCAAAGGATAGCGGCCGGAGTCCGAATATTAGGAAAAATTAGAAAATTCCGGAAAAAATCAGCTTTTATAATGAAAATTTGGCCGACTTAGTCTGGATTGGGGGAAATATTAGAAAATACCGCACTAAATTTCTCATTGGGTGGCTTTGAATATTAGAAATTTTAAATCTTTAAATTTGTAAAATAAAAACGTGAAGTTAGCTCCAAAATATTCAAATTTCTAGAAGTTCGTTATTTTTAATTATTACATTCAATAAATTATCTTAACTAATTAAAATTAACTTCACTCGATGATAGCTTTTAATTATTATATTCACACCTTTAACGCTAATATAATAAATGGTAATAAGCTATAACAGCTTTTGTAATACAAAGCTAAACTTAATGAAATAACACCTTATCTACCTGTTGCTTCATCTTCTTCTTTCTTTTCACATTTTTTTGTCTTTTTGTTTTTATTCGCGAGTTTTGCTAAGTTTAAAACAATGTCTTGCAAATATTGTCTCAAATAGAAAAAAGAAAAAAATGTTCCGTTAAATTTTTTGAATACCAGGTTCATGTCAAATTGTGATTTTTTAAATTTAATTCCGCTTGGTTGCAACATAAATTTTAGCCTTAACCCCTGTGTCTTTTTTTCTCACTAATATGCAATCTTCATAAATCTCTACATCATTATTTTTATTGTTATTTATGATCGAACACACAAGACAAACAGCGAACAGGCAATATGATTTGCTTTTAGTGAAATTTCTTTCCGATTGTTTTTCTTTCTGCTCGAGGCTATTGACATAAAATTTCAATTTCAAATTAATTTTTTTATCTTTCTTTCTCTTTTTTTTGCAGATTAACACAAATGAAATTTTTTGCATAATTCTTGCAGCGACTGTTATGACACTTTTCTTTGATTCGCCATTTGGGAATTTAAAAAAATTAATTTTTGACACGAAGCGAGAACCACAGAAGTCAGAAATCAAACAACCAAATATTGATGTGAATTCAAATGAACTCAGCAACCATAAGAAAATTGAATAATTTATCTTCTCGCGCACACGCGCCATACAGAGCATATCACTTAAAGATTTTTTTTTATTTCTCTTTCGTATTCATTAAGTGTGTAAATCTCATTTTAAAAAACTATTTTTTTATGATAATTAAATAAAAAAAATTCAACATTCAAAATGCTTACTTTTTATTGTACACACATTAACACATCTCACATTCTATTGTGAAATTGTTTGTAAAGTGACGAGACACTGAACGGTGAGAAATTTCCTCTTTTCTCACTAACTATTCATCGCCAACTTCTTATTCATAAAGAAAGTCAAATATCAAAAATGTCCATTGCTCGTTAAAAAAGCATAAAATTAATTTCTATTCGAAATCATCGCACATACACATACTCACACGTGATGATGCAACCAAGTATATTTACCCAAAAAATAAATATATTATTATTGAGTCTGGTCAGTTTAAAAAACTCTCTTACACGCGATTATGAATGAATATATTTTTGGTATAGCGAGTAGGGCCAAATATCTCTAATCCATTGTGGTCATTTACGCTTAATTACAACACATTATAGTCATACATAATTTTGTTTTTTTTTTTAACGTTTGACTATAAAAGAGATGCAATGAAAAAATTATTAAATAATAAGTGAACAATATTGTTTTTAAAGAGAAGCAAATGAAGCAATGAACCGAATTTAAAATTGTTTAAGTCAATTTAGATGAAGAATTGATTTATAATTATTTTCATTAAAAATAATGAACCTTGGTAATCCAGATCGTAAAAAACTAACCGTCAAATAAGCTTTTCGAGATTCTACGTAGAACACAACTAGACATAAAAATGCATTCTGGGTTTTTCAATTCTTTTTCACATTTACAAATTTGATTGCTTTTAGCAAAGGGGTAGCAAAAATTCTATCAAAATATCAAAAACATCAAAAAAAATGTTGATACTTTTCATACAAAAACCAGAGGCAATTGGCAAATGTCATGACATAATTCAGGGAGTCTCAATACAAAAAAGTGGCTGTTATTTTTGCTCAAATTTGAATCTAAAATTCTTGAATTTGAACGCGTTTTATTGGAAAAATTTAAGATTGTTATTGAGAAAAACCCGCTAAAATTTCGATTTTCTTATTTTTAAAGCTAATTGTTCAATAAAATTAGATTGTTCTAGCTTTTTTAATCATTATTGAGTGAACTCTTTTCAACTAAATAAGAAAAATTAAGAAGATTTAACGTTTTTTCAGAAATTATAATCTTTGTAACAAACTTTTTAACGGAAAATTAAGGGAAACGAAAATGCGCGCCAATTCAAATTTAGGGAAATAACGATCAGTTGAGACTCCCTGGACAAAATTAAAACATTTTTCATTGACTTTGTTTTGCTTGTCAAGAGTTCTAATCCCTTGACTTTTAGTTCCAAATTAATACAGTTTACCTAAAAATAATTAGAAGCAGGATAAGGAAAGAAATTTCTAATTTATGTTTTCAAAAAAGTTTTCGAATTTCTAACTGTCACTCTATCATTCTGTCTGGAATAGCAGAAATAAATCAAAAATTCATGAAAGAAATTTGTCAAACTTTTAAAACAAGACTAAATGTCTCTTTCAACCTAAAATAAGGAACAATAAATGATCTCTTTTAACAATAATAAAATAATCGCCCACAAACAACTTTTCTCTCTCTCTCTCTCGAACACTCAGCAAAAATTAATTTCTTTTGTCTGCTCATTCGCATATAAGTGAATTTGAAAACAACAAATTAAATAAAGAAAGAAAGTTTTAACAATTGATTATGACTAAGACGCATTTTATTCTATGATTTTAACCAACTGACAAAATGATTAAAACTTTTGTTATAAAAATTGTTGTAGGCACAGAAAAGAAGAGGAAAAGCTCATGTATATATTCACTACCATCCATAATTGTATTTATGATACTTCAGTCGCATCTCATCCATATCCAAGTAAACCGTCATCACTTGAGATAAGTTATAGACTCTATACACATATTGTACACCATACATGAGAGAGAGAAAAAAAATGTCAGTAAATTTCGGCAAAAGGCAAGAGTGAGCGCGAGTATGAGAGGAATAGGTTGAGAAGAGATGAATTTTGGTTGCTTCGAATGATCAGCGAGTAGTGTGTTTTAAATCATCGAAGTGTAATCACCTAATGAACACGCGTCGCGCAAAATTTAAGTAATTTTCGAATGTGTATGAAAAAATAAAGAAAAGATGATTAATTTGTGGATTATTTTGTGTCTCTTTAACGGATATACGAGTTTATTTGCATTGAAACTTGAAGCGCCTGAAAAAAGTGCCAGTGATAAAGGTATAAAATTGCATACTCAAGTGCAAGCCAAATTTCCAATTAAAAAGTGTAAACAATCTTTCAGAGTTTATAAATACCTTAGCGAGAAAGTTATTTGTTGATGCTCACAAGAATCCTATGAATATCTCACAATATGAAGTGTCTGCTGACTGTCGTCGTGATTACTTGCATTATTTACATTCGTTGATGTCATTTGACATGTGGGCACTTCAAAGTAAGTCATTTTAGAGACAAAGCGTGAGCAAGTGATTGATTTCTGTCTTTTTAATAATAGTGTATGATGCCAGTGGACATTTTTCAACAGGCTGGTTAAGAGGAAACGTGAATAGTTTTGGTGATTTTGAAGAATGTCTAAGTATACGGAACGAAAAGTTGAAGATTTCTGGCAAACATTGCTATATTGAAACACAACCACATATTGAACAATCAGCACAATATCTTAATCATTTGAAGAAACTTATTCAGTCTTATGAGATAATCAAATCGAGATTAGATGATGTGAGAATAAAATTTTTAACGAACTTTTTAATTTTAAAATTTAACGTCTTTCTAAATTTTAAAATTTTCTTAGCCTGCTCATATTTTCACTCATTTTTCTTCAATTGTCTATGGACTATGTGTGCCATCTTCATGTACTCATGATGATGTTAAAACTTTTGCACAAAATTTTCTCACACAATTAACCAACAATACTGGAATTAATTTTGACTTACAAGTGACTAAAGAGATGTGTCATGTTGCTGATAATTCACTTGAACTTAAGTCATTAAATAACGGATCAAAGATCACTATGTAAGGAAAAAATTTGATATTTTCAACAATAAAAATTATTTCTCACTTACTCATTAACACACAGATGTCTCTTTATGGTGATTTGTTTGATGGCATTATTTTCGACACTTGTTGACACTCAATCGAAGAACAAAAGTATAAAAGCTAAAAAAACAATTAAGAAACTATTTTTATTCATAAAAATCTTTTTAGATCGCTGGCTGCAAGCCTTTTCATTGTCGCGAAACTACAAAAGTCTTGTATCAACTTATCGCACAAACGATGATGTCAAAGTCATTCATGGCATAAAATTTGTTAATGCTATCATGATATTTTTATGTCATAAAACTGTTGATAGTCTTATACCAAGCATCAATCGAACAAAAGTTGCTGAAAAATCTTCAGAAGCATCATCAATAGTTGTTCGTGTTTGTGCTCTTTATACTGATGTTTTTCTCATGCTGAGTGGCGTGCTTGTAGCTTATTCATTTACCAATCGATTGATAAAGAAACAACGAATTAGTATCATTCGTGAATATATTGCTCGCTATATGAGAATCACTCCAAACATTATTGCTGTTATGCTCGCAACAATTGCTTTACCAATGCTTGCACAACACACAGCGCATCGAAGTGTCGTTGTAGATAAGCCGGCTGAATTATGTAGAAATTTTGGCTGGCGGAATTTATTGATGATTCAAAACTGGTTTAAATTCGAAGAAATGTGCAACCTTCATACACATCACATTGGCACTGACTTTGAATTATTTCTCATTAGTCCAATACTGTTGATGCTCATGTGGAAATCACCTAAGAAAGGGATTTTATTAATTGTGAGCTTAGCAACTATTTCAACAGTTTTGAGATATTATGTGACCTATACAAAAAGTCTTAACTATTTTGTGCCTTTTTCTGCTGAACTTAATAAACTCATAGCAACAGCAAATCATCTTTACACTCTTCCTACTCATCGATTCACTGTATATGGCATCGGACTCTTACTGGGATTTATTTTAAGGAAATATAATGACATTAAACTTAAGACTCATCACATACTTATTGGCAATACAATAAGTGCGTTAGCCATGATATTAATTGTTAAGACAGGTGTAAAAATGACTGGACTTGAGGTAACTTATGATAGAAATTTGCATGGATTATTTGCTGCTTTCGCTCCAATATTTGCTTGCATACCGATTACATGGATTATTCTAGCATCACAAAATGGACACACAAGTGAGTAAATATTTAATTTTAAATTTTTTTAACTAAATACCAAAATATGACATGATAATTAATAAATAAAAAGACAAAACAACATTCGAACAGCGCTAATTATTATATAAATAATTTAAAAAATTGCATTTTTTGCGACATTTCAGATGCTGTCATTAGATTTCTTCAATGGGATGGATTTGTGGTGACAACAAAACTCTGTTATGCCTTTTATCTTGTACAAATTCCAATTTTTCAACTTCAAATTGCTAATAGAAGAGATATAAGGTTCTATAGTGCTTCATCTTTGGTGAGTCTTTTTGTCAGAGTTGTTACATAGACGTCTATAAAGAAATATGATAGATTTCGTCTACATAGACAATGGTTTATCCCTAGTAGCCAACATAGACCATTGTCTATATAGACGAAAACTTAGACATAGACGTCTATGAATAACAACTCTGTTTTTTGTTAAAGAATTTATAATAAAAATTAATATTTCTTAATCATCAACAGATTAATCTTAACGAAATTTTTGTCATATGCTT
>JACWBX010004385.1:92019-111311 GCA_014622435.1 Polypedilum pembai
TAAAAAAAGAGGAGAAAGTTGAATAATGTAAATACATGGAGAACAGACAAAAACTTTTTTGTAGCTTAGCTTAAGACTTCTTTTTTTAAAAGAATCCATTTTTATAATTTATTAATTTTTATCACTTTATTTCATGTTATTTTTTACACATTTATTATTGTATATATTTAATGCTGTGGTACATTTATAAAATATCTTTTTTTGCCATAAAATAGTTTCATTTGTTGTTATAAAATTTATGAGTGTTTTTTTTATGTGTGCCTGTGTAAAGATTGATTGAGAGACTGACTAGATATGTCAATTAAAAAAAGTTAATGAAATCTTTATTGGTAGAGATGATAAAGTTTTAAGCAGAGCTGTCCGTAGCCAGTAGCTGAAATCTCCTGTAGCTAAAAACTAACTTTTAAAAAATAGCCGTTTGGCTACAGAATCCAAATGATCACTGCAGCTACTTGCTACTAATTGAAAGGCAGCTAAAAGCTACAAAGTAGATTCTGCTTTAACAACTCTGCTTTTAATTTTTTGTGTGATGAGTAGAATTTACTTAGGGTTTGGTATACTTTTGATTTCGGGAAAAACTTCAACTAACAGAACTTCTAAAAGATCATAAATCAACTGTTTGTTGTATTTTTCATTTTGAAGCACTTCAAATATTTTTATCAATCCATTTTTTGCATTTTGTTGACCAACAAGCGAACATAAAATATCAGGAATGTTATCAATAATTAATGAACATGCGGCATGTGCTGTCATTTCTTTCATATCATCAGTCCTTTCTGGACCAGTTTTTGCTACTTCATCGTCTGAAGGCCAAAATGTTTTTAAACAACTCGACGCATATTGATGTAAACTTGCTTCATCAAAATAGCCTAAAACAACATCGCGAAGTTGTCTATTAATAGTTCCACCATAAGTTAATTGTACAAAAGAAATCAGTGATTTTCTTAAAAATTTAAATGGACCATTAAGTTCAAAAATTTCACTCAATAAATGATAAATTGGTTCGGCAATCGAGTCTTTTATGTCATCAATTTGAGACGATGCTTTGCTCTCTTTATTTGCATTATCCATGTGATTTTCATTGCTGTCTGAGACAAGCACGAGATCATCATCATCGTCATTATTATCACGTGTTCCCCACAATTGATCTGTACTTGATGTGCTACTACTAGTGCTCTTAAAAAGCGTTGCAATGGAAAAAAATCTTGCCTTTTTTGGTGATGGTGTGATTGTTTTAAGCTTCTCACATGATGGACTAAGAAATGCGAATAAAAATTCTGACTCAATAAGTTTTGTGTTTTCCATTATAAACTATAAATGAAAACAAGTTTAAGAATTATAAAACTAGATAAAATAAAAATTTTTACTTACATTTAAATATCTTTGAATTTGCATTTTAGCTTTATCTAATGATCCCTTATCATTCTTTCCAAAAAATAGTATGAAAGTATTATTTGAGGGCAAGTCTAAGCTCTTCAGTTCCGTACATAATGGACGAATTTTCTTATGCAATTCATGAAAGTCATCAAGAGTTCGCAATACAACCCAACCTGTTGAAATATTTTCATCCACTTCAAATGTTTCATCTTCTTTCGCCTCAATAATTTCATCAGTCGAGACAACAATAAGAAATTCAGGTGTATCTTTATCTTCAGGAATTTCACAACTTTCCACAGTTGCATGCCATTTTCCTAAATTTGCTGTCCATGTCTCAGTTCGCATCAAATGACTTTCAAGTTGTCGTTTCTCATTCTTCAAATTTTCAATATCTTTTTCTAGAATTGAGAGAACTTGAGAGTCAGGCTTTAATGATGATTTTAACGCCTCTAAAGCACTCTTCTTTGTCTTCAACCGCTCTTGTAGTTGCTCCAATTTATTTTTGGCATAAGTTGAATGATTGGCCAAATCCATTTCAGTATCATAATCCTCTTGACTCTCGTCCACTCCATTTCCATCAAAGTTTGTTTTGATAATTGAATTATTTGAAATATTCGTGACATCTTCTGTTGCGATAGAATTTTTCATTTTCTTATATTCTTCGCTCATTACAAAAGGCTGATAATATTTGTCATTAAGTAAGCGAAAAACATTTTTCTGTATATCAAAAAATACTTCATAATTTGAATCTTCACCCATTAAAAATCCTTCAAGTTTCTTTTGATCAGTTTTATCAAGTTTTATTTCAAAATTTGGTCGAATGTAAGCGTAAAAAATTTCTGCACCAATTTGATGAATGTTACTTTTAGGTGCATTTTTTAATTCTTCAACACTTGAATAAAATCCAACTAAATTTCCAGCATTTACTGATTCTAGGAAAATTGTAAAATATTTCCTTCCAATGACAGTAGAAAGAATGTCTTGAAGAGTCAAATTTAATTCATCATTCGAAGAATTTCCTACCCAACCGCATTTTGCTAGACTTTTTTCACATTGACTTTTAGCATAGGACAATTGTTGAATATATTTTTTCAATTTTAAAGCACTATTTAAGTCTGATCTTTTGAGATTTGATGAACCAGCTTCAAGATCAATGCCTTTAGCTCGTTGAAGGTTCTGAGTTGTTGTCGCTTGCATGAGATCATTTATGATTGATGAACGCATTTGTAGCAATTCATCAATACTCGTACAGTTGTTGATTATTTTGAGAAAATCTTGAAAACTGCTTGCATACTCATAACTTCTTCTACTCAATGCTACAGATGCAAGTTTCAATTGAATAACTTCAACTATTCTTTGATTTATATAATCAGGATTTATAGCAATTTTAATTGATGAATAGAAAAGTTTAAAAGCGAGAATTTCACATAAAAGATTTTTAAGAGGAGCAATTGAATATCCACGCGGAAGCAACAAGATTATGACAATTTCACTAATTTTCTTTAAAAATTCAATTTCTTTATCATCAGTGACTAAATAATTTGACATCTTAAATGTCACTTCATTGTTTTCCTTCATTTGTCTTATTCGCTCTAAATGATTTGTCACTTTTGTTACAAAATCCACAAATATCATTTTTGGAGCATCAATTTTTCTCAAACGATCAATCAATTTTTGTGTTGCAAGCCATAAATCTTCACGTATAATCTCAATAAATTCTTTTTCATCGTAAACTACTTTGCTGTAAAAGGGAAGGAGAAACAATTAGTAAACACCCATTGATAATCAACATGAGTCTCTGATTACCCCAACCAGCTGTTTACAAATTCATCCAATGCTTTGCCAAGAATTTGTTGTAACAAATTGTCGATTGTACGTCCAAATATTACCGGCATGTTAGCTTTCGTTCGCTTAGGAATGTCAAACATTCTTGAGCTAAAATTGGAAAATAGAAAGAATTTTTTCACACTTCCGAAAAAAAATATGTTTTTTTCTTACTGTGTCGCATTATATAAAATTGCAGATGCTGGAACCGGTTTTATTGCAATTGATTTGTTTCTATTGTGTTGTACAAAGAGAACTGTTTGACAATACGAGAAAAAAGAGGGTGGAAATGTAAATTAACAAGAACTTCAGATGATGACTCATCGTTCACTCACCAGTGATGATTAGAATTAACGAGTAGAGTATGAATAGGAAAATGTAGAATATGATAGGATAATTGTACATCAATATTATAAAAATGGCTGTAAAAGCACATATTAGGTGGCTATAACTAAATTTATAATCCATTTTTTGTGTAAAAATATGACAGTTATGTGGAAATATGGATCTATTCAATACGCAAAAAAAATGTCTTTTTTCTCTTCACATCGCTTTTTCAGCAAAAATTTCAAATATTTATTTTATCACATCAATTTATGGCACTAATATACTAGCTACACACCACCAATTAGTGAATAAAATTATTTTATAAAACTGCAGTTATAAAAAAAACATTTCTCTCTCGGTTAATCTTGTTTACTAAGAAAATTACTGATTATTACAACTTGGCGTAGATGACTCCCTCAAAATACGACTCATGCGCATTCAAAAGATAAAAGCACATGTACATAATCATCAATCAGATGTTTTTCGTTTGTATATATTCGGCATTTTCTCTCTTGCGATGAAGTGGGTGCTGAGAGAAATTTTATAATCATTAAAAATGATTATCATTAAACACATGTTCAATTATTTACTTTTTGATGACAAATAAAAATAGAATTTTTCAATGCATTGATAATGCAAGCATAAAATATTAATTGTTATTTTAAAAATTCCGTTAATATTTCAATTTAAAATTTTCCGTTAAATTAATGAAAAAATTTTTTCAGAATTTTTCAACAATTTCAACATTTTAGCTCTTATTATGTATTCAGAACAATTCGATAGTGACATATTAAAGTAGTTTTAGTAGTATAAGAGCTCGAAAATTTCTTAAAATTCGATTTTGTAAAAAATTTGTTTACAAACGATGACAAAAACAAAGAAAAATAGCGAAAGAAAATGAAATTTTAAAAATCTTTCGTCAGAGTTATTTTTATTTTGGTCTTGCGTAAATAAATTTTTAAAATTTGCTAGAAGTTTAATTTTTCCGCATTAATTATTTGACCAAAAAATATTTCATGTAGAAAAATCAATTTAATTTTAAAACACTTTAAACCGTCAAAAATATTTCAAATAATTTGTTCAGAAAATTATTCATTCCATTTCAGTGGCAACTTTCTTATTTCTAATACTTCACGTACAAGTACAATCTCGAGTGTGAAAAAAATATTTTTACCCCTTTGCAAAATGAGAAACTTGAGTAAAGTTATTTCAGGACTTCCACATTTTGCTTGTGGGCAAATAATAAAAGGATTTGGCCGAGGGTCAAAGCAATTAGGTAAGTGAAATTTGCAAGAAAAATTCGAATACTCGAGAATCAAGTCATTTAAATTATTTTAACTTATCTATGGCTTCTTTTGATCTTATTTCTAGGCATTCCAACTGGTAAGTTATCACTTAGAAGATATGAAATATCAAATAATGTTATAACAATAAAACTTAAATTACAGCTAATTATCCACTCGAGGTTGTCGAAAATTTGCCAAAGGAACTAAGCACAGGTATCTACTATGGATATGCAAGCATAGATAATGGCGAAGTTCATAAAATGGTGATGTCAATTGGTACAAATCCATATTTTGAAAATAAACACAAGTCAATGGTAAGAATTTAAATAATCTCAAATTCATTTTCGCAATAATGATTGCTGATAAAAATAATACACAACCAATTTGAATAATTTTTATGGTTCAGCAAACCTTGCTGATAATTTGATTGGTCATTATCTTATACTACACGTGATGATGACGCATAGTTCATTAAAAGCTCAAGGTCAATTTCACTCTCTTATATACTTACATATGTGTTTTTGTTTCATTTTCAATAATAATAAATAGGAAACACACATTCTGCATGACTTTATGGGTGACTTATATGGACATATATTGAAAGTATGCATTGTTGGCTATTTAAGGCCGGAAAGAAACTTTGACAGTTTAGAAGCTTTAATTGATGCAATAAAAAATGATATACGTGATGCAGAAAAATTATTAGACAGCCCAGAAAATTTGCAGCTCAAAAATCATGAGTTCTTCAAAGAAGTGATAAAAGTTAATGGACAAATTTCGACAAATGGACATCACAAAAATGGAACAAATGTGAATGGACACATTTAACTCAAAGCTTCTTTATGTTATCTGAAATTCGTACATACATAACTTTTTTTTTATTAACATTTAAAACTGATAAGCTAGAAGAAAGACAAGTCTGTTAAATAATTTTATGTTAAACATTTTTATTATTTTTTGTGGTGCAAAAATGTATAAGTGACTTAAAAAATACATATATGTATATTTAAACAAATGCGAGTTTTTACTGCTCTTCAAATTCTTGAAGCTCAAGTTGTTTCATTATTATTTTACCCATAATGTTCTCGAGGTCTTCTTGAAGTCGCTCTTTTAGTTTCTTATTGTCGATTGTTTGAATTTCTTGTTCAATTTGTGATTGACTCACTTTAAGTTCTTGTAATTCACGACGTAATGAATTTGCTCTCGAGTTTTCTTTTGCTGTCATAAAGTCCATTGATTCTTCTTCTTCTATATGCTGTGAGCTAGTTCCTGCACCAACGTCATCTTCAAACATCGATGAACTAAATTCAGTTTTGCTAAAATCGCCCATCATTTGACTATTTGATGCCGATTGAAGTCCTTGCATCATTGAATTTGAATCGCTAAAGCGACTTCTCGAGTCTTCATCAATATCCAAATTTACATTTTCGTTCACATTAATGTCTTCTTCTTCAGAATCAGACACCTCTTCACCGAAAATATGATGTTCATCAACTGGCAATGCTTCTTTTTTGCTCTTTGCCTCTCGTCCTTTCGCACCTCCGCCTTGCTTTTTACTTTTGACTGGTGAATCACGACCGGGTTCAGGCTCCATTGGCTCCTCACTTTCAATAATTTCCCATTTTACGCTAACTGCTTCATTATCTGTTCTCAACAATCGCTTCACTTCCTTCTCAATTTCTGGTAATTCAACATTCTTCTTTTTCAGAGTTTTTCTAAATCTTCTTTTACGGACATTCTTTAATGATGGAGTTATTCCGTGCGGATAGAGAAACTTTTTATCAACTTTGTTTGGATCTTTCTTCTTATTTTTCACCTGTTTAAATAAAAAACAAAATAATAAATTTGTTTTTGGACAAACAATTATTTTGCAAATATTTTGCATACCGGTGACTCATCATCTGTGACAGGATCAGGTTCTTCTTTGCATATCACCATTTGACAAATATCCGCTGTTTTATAAAATGATTTCTTATCAATTGTCTTGTGGGATTCAATAATACAAGGCAAATCGACAACTTTTGCGTATAAATATCGATCATCCATTCTAACCATTCCTTTCCTTAAATCATTTTCTAATGAAATAGCAAGACGCTCTTTAATATTTTGAGCTCCAGATCTTATCGCTTCTCTAAGCTAAAAGACAACAAAATTTGAAAATTTTCATTAAGAAATGAAATTTTTTAATATTTACCTTTGAAGCATATTCTTCAGGCAATCTAAGAAGAAATTGTGTTTCTAAATCAACTTCTTCTCGTCTTGAATCACTTTTTTGTGGCTTTTCTGGTGCCATTTGTTAGTATAAAATAATATTTTATTCGTAAATATTCAATTTTGTTTATCAACTCAAAGTCTTTCCTAGAATTTTGTGAACGTTATTAAAAAGTTTCATAATTTTTGGATGAAGACTGCACAAAAAGTTGTTGTCATAAAAAATTACAATTGCGATAAAATAGGAATTAATAAAATGTCGTACATTAGCAATTTGTCAATAGCAGTAATTTGTTCTTCAAATATGAATCGTTCAATGGAAGCGCATCATTTTCTTAATAAGAAAAACTTTAAGGTTTGAGCAATAATAATGAATAATCAAAATTCAGAAGAGACTCATTTACAATAAAAATAACTTAGGTTCGTTCTTTTGGTACTGGGGATAAAGTAAAGCTACCAGGCACGGCTATTGATAAGCCAAATGTCTATGAATTTGGCGTGCCTTATTCAGATATTTATGATGATCTTTCGAAAAAAGATAAAGCATAGTAAGTGACAATCTCAAATCAATTAAGATTTTATTGATCTTTTTTCCTATTTTAGTTACACACAAAATGGATTGCTACACATGCTTGATAGAAATAGACGGTTGAAATTAGCACCAGAGCGGTTTCAAAACTGTGAAGAAAAGTTTGATGTCATCATAACATGTGAAGAAAGAGTTTACGACCAAGTTGTGGACTTTTTAGAAAACAAAGGCAACGTTTGTAATATTCCAGTTCATTTAATCAATATAGATATTATAGACAACCATGATGAAGCAGTTAAAGGTGCATTCATAATATCTGATCTCGTCACGCAACTTGCTAAAGCATCAGATCTAGATAATGAAATAGATGAAATTTTAGCTCTAGTTGAAGATCATACAGAAAAGAACTTTCTACATTGTATCATGTTTTATTAATATGGGCTTTTTATTTAAATTTTTTCAATGAAAAAAAAAAATTATTCAGGACTTTTGAAACACTTTAATATTTAAGTATAACAGTGTACATAAAGTAAAATCAATGCTGATCTAAATGAGCATATTTTCTTCTTAACTTCTCTCGTTTTTCTTTTTTCGGTGCTTTACTTTTCTTTCCAACTGTCATCATTGAAGTCGTTGAACCGATAGCTTGAGCACCAACAGGATTTATTCTTATCTGCTGCTTTTCATTCATCAAGTTTCTTCCTTTAACATGCGATTTTGTAGTTTCAGGTGAGAAAAACAAGTCATCAATGTCTTTACTCGTAACACCTGTTACAAGCTTCATAGCACGTTGTTGTCTAGGTGGTAAACTTGATAATTCGATTTCTTTATGGACTCTTTCTGGATATTTGTGAAACTCTTTCTGATTGTGAGTTGGTGGTGCATTGCAATAAAGCAGTTTTCCATTAATGAAATCTTTTAAAACCCTGCGAGCAGCTCTCGACTGATCAGGTTGTCCATTTGCAGTCATGAATCCTCTATTAAATGCATAAGCAAGCAACAATTCTTCCGAATGTGGTGGTCTATTTTGATCTTCACCTTCTAATGGTTTTGTGATTAAAATTCCATAAGTATCTTCTAATATATGTCGAGGAATTAATGTGCACAATGTATTAACTGGAGGTACATAATCACGCATCTGATCGATTGGTAAAATTCCATTTAATATCATATCAGCTTT
Source organism: Polypedilum pembai (assembly GCA_014622435.1). Taxonomy (NCBI): domain Eukaryota; kingdom Metazoa; phylum Arthropoda; class Insecta; order Diptera; family Chironomidae; genus Polypedilum; species Polypedilum pembai. The sequence continues at coordinate 100,754 of JACWBX010004385.1, forward strand.
TGTGAAGCAAAGTGTTGGCATCACCAAACCACAGCAATCACATAAAATTATTTCACGATCAAGATAGAGAGTTTGAAAATGTTTCGTTTTGCCGGGCGTTGCTGACACACTAACTTTCTTTTCTTGCAGTAATGCATTGATTGTGCTGCTCTTGCCAACATTGGGAAAACCAATTAAACCGATCACAATTGCTTCTTTTTCTTTACAAAGTGGATGTGTAGCACGAATATTTCTGAAGAATTCTATCAACTCGAGTCGAGTAAGAATATTTGGATTATTCTTATTGGAAACACATGCTTCTTCTTGAGCTATTTCTTGTGTTGGTTCCGATTTCGTTTGCATAACTGAAGTTGGATCTTCAATAATTTTATTCAATAGTTTATCAGCTTCATCTATATTATGGGCAATTTCATCTATTTTGCTTTTAAGTTCATTCATTGATAATTTTTCAGTTTCTTCTTCATTTTCAGTTTCTGAACTACTTTCTTCATCATCATCTGAGTTATCAGCTTCATCATCTGAGTTATCAGCTTCATCATCTGAGCTATCACTATTGTATTTTGCATCTTTCTCTTCTTGTTCAATTGCAGAGAAGAAAACAGCTTTTATATTTTGATTATCAAAATATTCTGCCCAAATAACTCTCTGTTCATCTGTTAAATAATCAGCTTTATTGATTAACAAGATATTTTGTTTCTCAGGATTCACTTCTTTAACATACTTTTCCAAATCTTCATTTCTAAAGAGCAATGGATTTCTTGCATCAACAATCTGCACTACAACGTCAGATCTTTCAATAACACGCCAAAGTTGTCTCCAAAACTCTAAATTCTTCTCATAAGGAGTGATGACAATACCTTCAGTTTCTGCTAATAATGCTAAATCTCTTCTCCACTCTAAAAATGCTTGATTTTCATTACGATGTAATTCTTCTGGTGTAGTTTCTTTAGTCCACTTTGGACGACGTGGAATCTTAATTGAATCTTTATGTTGACTAATAAGCTTTTCGACATTCTTATATTCACTTTCTGATAAAAGACCAGCAGTTGATTTGGGATTTACAAATTTTATATTTAATTTTTCAGCTGTAAATTCAGTTCCAGCTAATTCAGCTTTTCTTAAAAATTCTTGAAATGAATCCTCTTCAGTAACCGAATTAAGATTTAATTTTGCCCAATCATAACCATCTTTTAAATCGGCAACATGAAGCTGGAAATAAATAAATTACAATGTAATTTTCTTAAATGAAAATAAATTTCTTTTCTTACCATATTCTCTTCAACTTTTCGTTTATTTGTATTGCTAAATCGATCTTTCATAAGTGATCGACCAAGCTGATTAGCTTTTTTCTTACCAACCATCTTTTAATTTGTTATTTCCGTAATATTGTAAAAATTTTGATTTCTTGAAAAAAATCACATGTGAAATTTTTTCAAGAAATATAAACAATGGATTCGTCCAGTTTGAAAATTTGAAAATAAAAATCGTTAGAGTAAAATTTTTATTATTTTTTTATTAATATGCAAGATATAACATTACTCAATACATTAAGTGTAAAAAATTTACAAAAAAGATTTAAAGGCCGCAGTGATAATGAAAAAATATTTCAGAGTTAAGATTTCAACTACTAGTTAGTTGTATGCAAAGTTTAAACTGTATATGTGCTATTGCAGATCGTGTACATGCATAGAAAAAATAAACATTTATTTTTAATTAACATAAAGCATATAAGCGTGTTGTTACAACACTTGGAAAATTTAATTTACAATAAATTTTTAAAACTATTCAAGTTCGTCACTTTGAAAAAAATTATTACTCTATTCGTCTCTTGTCAATTCCATTATGGAATGCAAAATAAAATATAAAATTATGATAGATAATTTATAAGCTCATTATGACTCAGTAATAATAATAATAACAACTTTACAAAGAATTTCTTTGTAGTCTCTCAAGTATACTTGACTTAATCGAAAAATTATTCGAAAAAGCGTTGCGCTTGTTGTAATTTACCAATGATCGTCTGATAGAAAGCAATCTGCTCACCGAGAAGATTTTTCATCATTTCTTTCATATGTGTGTCACGTTCTTGACGAAAATGAGATTGCTCAGCAAGAAGAGCGACTGTCATAACATCGACGCGTCTATTAACTTCCTGAATTTGAAGATTTGACATTTTCTGATCAAATGCTAGTTTCTCACATTCTTTTCTCTTTTGTTGCGCATTTTTATGCTCAGATAAAATTTGCGGAAATGAACTCAAAATGCCACGATATACATGAAGCTTATCGCAAAACGGTTGCCAATCTTTCTTTGCTTGCTCTTCATAAAGCTTTCCAATTGAAATAAAAATGCCAGCTGTGTTTCCAACACATTGTGACAATGAATAACCAGTACTAGCACGTCGTTCATCAATATCTAATGCTTTTGCCATTTCACTAAAGCAATCACCTAAACGTTGATAATCTTTCTTAAATTGATTTGTATATTTATTTACTTGATCTTGACTTGCAGATTCAAGCATTTTAACTGCTCCATCCATTGCTATTGTGAAATTTTTACAAGCATCGATATGTGTATCAACAACTGTTGGTAATAGCGCCTTCTCTGGTGTGACTCGAATTGCTGCACAAAATGATGGTCCTTGTAACTAAAATAGACATCATAAATAACAATCATGAAAATTTTTTAATTTATACTTACAGGATCCTTTTCAGCAGTTCTTTTTCCAGCTTTCCATTTTTTCTGATCTTTACAAGTCAAAAAATGCATCCAGACATCACATTTTGAAAGAACTGGATGACGACATACATAATCAACAAATTCCTGCAACTGAGCACGTCGATGTTCAATAAATTCTTCCTCATATCTACCAGAAATTTGCTTATTGGGCAATGGCGGTATAGGAATTAAACAAAATTTTTCATATAAACGTTCATGCAACCAATCAAAATTTTTATAACGTCGTGACACTGGTTCATTATTGAAACTCGGTAAAAGTTGATAAGCAATGAATTTTTTGATCCCTTTAAATTTACTTTCCATTTTTGGTGATGTGATTGTGACTGTATAACGTCCATCAATTGGTTTCCAATAGTAAAGGCCTTGGTCATTTAAATAAATATTTATTTGATCACTCTCAGACACATTTATGCTAGCATTGCCCATAATATATGAATCAGATGACTTTGAAAACATTTTCGATGGTTTGCGTGTTACATTGCTGGTCATTGATTGACCATCATCTGGTGTCGGTGGCAACTGTGCATTTGGATAATTTGCATGAGATGAAGTTGGAGCATTATATCTGCTTCCAGTGTCGTCATCATCAAAGTCTGAATCATAGTCCTCTGCTGCAAAGTCATATCGATTTTGTTGTTGAGATTGCTGTTGTTGATGGTAGGAAGGTGCAATAACAGGAGCTGACTGGCTCCATGGATCATCAGATGCAGTTTGATTTGCAGGAATGTCATTGCTGTAATATTGAGAATTATTCACGAGTGATGGTGTGACTGGAGGCGCAACAGGACGTTGTGGTGTTTTTATCTCTTCGACATAACTTGCTGGAAAAATTCCTCTTTTTCCTGCACTATTTGTGCCTTCCCACCATCCATTCCCAACATCCGTATCAGTAACAGTGAGAATTTCACCAGCTGTGCGTAATTAGGAAATACGTGATAAATATTTTTAAAACATGTTGCAATACATACACACAGAACAAACTTTAACTCACCGATTATCGATAGTTCATTTTCAATTTCACTAGTAAAGTCATATAGCACTGTAACTTTCATTATTCCACGTTTCAATTTATATTCTCCCCTCAAACGAGTAATGTGTGCTATTTAACAATAACTTAATTAATAAATATCAACGATGAGTGAAAAACAATGGGGCGAGAGAATGAGTTGTTTTTAAGTGATGAGTAATCAACTGAACTTAATTCTTGTAATTTCGACTCGTCTCTTACACTTTTTGATTATAATTTTATCGAACAATGAGATAACAGACGACTATGATCGTGATGAGCAGATTAATATAATTAAGAGATAAGGAATTTCTTTGATAATAATTAAAAATAGGAATAATAAATTCCAAAATTAGCTTTTAATCGAAAAGTCTAGAGCTATTGGTCCCCTTATTCTAACTAACTAAACTTATCCCTCAATTTTTCTTTCCATTTCTTCTTGTTATTGCATTCATGCATGTGTTGCTCATTCTTGTTTGTTTTTATTATCAAAACATTCACGTTTTAAAAGTTTTTAGGAAAAAAAATTAAAATCAAAATGAATTACGATTTTGGTGAACTTAAATCGGATACAAATCTAGTGACAAAAGTACAAGCATCATCAACTGCTATAGCAAATGTTCAGAAGATGATTGATGAAGCAATACAGATGAAAACTGAAGATATGACAACTGAAGAAAAAGTTCAATTTGATTTGTTCTTGGTTTATGCAGTCAATTCACTTTATTTCATGTATTTAAAAGTTAATGGTAATGATATAACTTCACATGGAATAAAACATGAAATGGAACGAATAAAAGAAGCTATGCAACGCAATCAACAAGTTAAAGATAGAAATCTTCGACCAAAAGTTGATCAAGAAGCCGCAAAGAGATTTGTAAAATCTGGCCTTTATGACTTAAAGAAAAAGAATCAAGAATTTAAAATGCGACAGGAAGAAAAGCGAAAGCAGTCATTGATGAAAATTGATATCAATTATAATCCAGAAAGAGCTGTAAATCGAAAAAGAAAATTTGAAGATGATGACGATTGATAAAATTAACTACTTGGTGTATAAATATTGATAAGCTATGATATCTAAATAAAATTAATTTAAATGCGTTATTCTTTTACATATCATTAATCTAGTCCGTTTATCATTAAATAAAAAAATAGTGTCAAAAACAAGTATTTAAACAGCACAGGTCCACTTGAGAAAGTCAGTTTCATTTGAAGCTTTTGAAAGAAAAAGACCTCGAAAATGAGTTATATTGCAAAAATTCTTTTTAGTTGTTTAGCTTTATGCACAATAGTTATTGATGCAGGTAAGTTACAGGCGCATTTCTTAAAGTTAATAGTTAAAATGATTAATTACATAGATAAGCCGCATATTCACGTCAGATACACTATATGGGTTCATGATAATGTTGATATATCGTATTCACGCCGTTTTAAAGTTCCTTACAATTCAACTTTTTATGAAGTGATGGAAATTGCTGCTAATTGCGATCCACGCTATATTTTCAATGCAACACTAGATCCTACTTATGGACATTTCATTACTGAAATTGGTGAATATTCTCAAGATCCATCAACAAACTTATATTGGTTTATCTACATCATGAATCAGAAGCCTAATGTCAATCAAAAACCACCTGAAAGCCTCTTGTCAAATTTTGGAGTTGATAATTTCACTGTAAAAGATTCATATAATTATCTTTTCTGGTTAAGAACTTATGTTCCATCTCAACATTGAATCTTTTGAAATGTTTTTTATACTGCTTATATTTTTATTAAAATAAAAGATTTTTCATTAAAACACAAAATCTTTCGAATTATCAAACACCACCTTAAGTTTTTTAAGGGTATCAAATTTAAAAATTTTATAACTATATTGCACTAAAAAATTTATTTATCTTTAATAATTAAAGTAAACTACGTATTATCCCATCTTATCTTTTTACTTTTATTATACATTTTATTGTGTAAACAATTGGTTTTATTATGCGATCTAGTTCCTGTTTATTACTTAAATGAACAATAAAATAAAATTCCTTGAAATTTAATTATCTTGTTATCATTATCTTTATTTAATGAACTGCTTTCAAACAAAGACATAACTGGATAAGTCAAAATGAAAATAAAAAAAAACGTATCAAATTAATTCTTCAGGTTACAACCGAAGCACAGTTTATTATTTATTTCATTCTTAAACTGAATTCATAACAATAATGATACATGAATATTTGTGATGTTAGCCGCTTAGGCTTGAAATCAGTTATGTTCTTAATAAGAAAAATTTAATTCAATGACTGTGAAACTGAAAATTTAAATCCGCCAAAGACAGACTTTAATAAAAAATTTTCTATGTAAAATTCGCCCTAAATTCCGCCATATAAGCAAGATTTTAAAAGTAGAATGTACTTTTGTAGATTTTGCCTACTTTTACCGTTAGATTTGACTAACAGTAGGCGAGATGTACTTTGTAGAATCACCTACTTTAACATCCCTGTGTATAAGTAAATTTATTACATGGACAATAGACTGAAACTTGACAGTTAAACAGCTATTTATTTTTCTAAAAAAAATTCATTTTATTAGAGAAAATCTCCATACATCTACTTCAATATCTTTTGAAGCTTTTTTATGAAATTTATAAGATGAATCTAAATTATATCGAAGTTCAGCAATGACTTCTCCTTTACATTGTAATTCTTTTGATTTCTTTTGAATGTAATTTCGTGTAGACGTTTTGTGTAGTGAATAGACTGATGAGTTAGAGAGTAAAGTGGCAATTTTTAAAAATTCTACATCGATACCTGCATTCTTTTTTGTACCAAATGGAGGATTTAATATGACAGTATCAAAGACTTTGTAAAATCGACTATCAGTCAAATCATTGAGAACATCGCATTGAATAAAATCAACATTTTGTATTTCCATTTCATCAGCATTAAATTTAGCTATTTGCAATGCTTCCATGTCAATTTCGAAACCAATGACATGTGATGCTTCTAAAATAGCCGAACCAATCGAAAGCATTCCTGTTCCGGAACCCAAGTCAGCAACCATCTTTTGACGAATATCGTCATAATTGTTTTGTATCGTGTATAGAAAATGACTTGAAATATGAGAAGGTGTAATATACTGCTCAAGTAGAATTTTAGGATTTTCAAAAGAATCAATACATTGCAAGTATTCTTCAAGCTTTTTGAGTTTAATCGTTGCTGCCATTATTCGATTCGAGGCAAAACGGGCAAAATTGAATTACCAAAGTTGCTATCAGTTAAAATAAAGAATCCAGAAGATGAGGTTTGAGCTTGTTGAAAAGTCGCTCTTGCTGCTTGATTAATTTGTGGCTCGTATGATTGTGATTGTGGCTGTGTCGTAGAAGATGTTGTTGTGATCTGCAAACAAAAAATTTTAATTTTAGAGAAATTTTTACATCCTTATTTACTCACAATTGGCAGGCCTTTTTGAAGTTGTTGTTTTTTAAAATTCAAGTCTTCAAGAATCTTACGACTATCTTGTTGTGTATTCATATTAATTTCTTGAAATTTTTAAAAAAAATATTTTCTCGTTTATTCTGTCACAGACAAAACAAAACAAAACAAAACAAAAATTTGTTGCTCATAGAACTGAGCAACAGAAAAATGTTGTAAACGTTTTTAAAAACAAACAGAATATTTTTTCATAAAAACAAAATACGCGAGAAATGAGTGCTTCTATTGATCACAGTGATGATGAAGGGCAAGTTCGGAGTTCAGATAACTTGATGAGTGATGATGATGGTACAAACGATTCGTTAGACATCAAACCGCCTCAAAGTAAATCATATAAAGATAAACAGAAAAAGCATAAGCGACATCATGAAAAGAAGCATAAGGAAAAAGAACGACATCGTGATTATCCTCGAGATAAAGGTGATGAAAGAAGATATTCACCAGAAAGTAGACGCGAGTATAGAGAAAAATATGAGGAAAGCAAAAATTATTATAAAGAAAAATCAGACTATTATGCTAAACGGGATTTTAGAGATTACGAAAGAGGACCTGGTATGGAAAAAGTGAGAAGACCAGAACAATCGAGAAGTAGACGAACAAGTGCTGAAGAGTCTATTAAATATGATTATGATAGAAGAGAAGAAGACTTACGCAATCGATTAATTCGTCGAAGACAACAAGAAGATCCTACTGGATCAAATAGTCGAAAAGAAGAAGTTTATGAACGTAAAGAAAAACGAGACTATAAGCGTGAATATATTGACGAATATGAAGATTATGAGAGTTCAAAGAAACATAAGAGTCACCGATCAATAGATCCAGAGGCAGAAGCTCGCAAAAAGAAATTCCTTGAAGCTGATCGAGATGATAAAAGAAGGAAAGAAAAAGCAAGACAAGAGCTTGAGGCACGTAGAGAACAACTTCGTTCAAAAATTCGATCGCGTGAAGTAAGTCTATCGCCTGATAGAAAAAAGAGTCGTTATGATTCAGAGGAGAGACAAGCAAGAAGAGAAATTGTGACAGTTTCATCAGAGCACTCAGATAATGAAGATGAAGAAATGGATTCTGAATCGGATAGTCATAGCTCAAAATCTGATGAAAAAGAAGAAGAATCTGAAGAATTTGAAATGAGTCCAGAAGAGCGAATTCCGCTTGAAAAGTCACCACGTAAAGATTTAATAAGTCATTCTGCATCATCACGATCACACAGTCGCTCGCATGAAGATAGTAGATCACTTTCACGTTCAAAATCACGTTCTCGAAGTCACTCTAGATCGGAAAGTTCCAGTGCATCTGAATCACACTCTGACGATGAATCTTCAAAATCATCAGGCTCTGAAAGTGAAGACGAAGCGAAACATTCAGATGATGATGAGAAAGATAAAAATAAAAAAGAAAAAACACCACAACTTGATGAATCAAAAGAGGAAGCAACTTTAGTTGAAGAAGAAGATGAATTGCCACCATATTTTCCAGCTTTGCAAGGATGTCGCTCTGTTGAAGAATTTCAATGTCTCAATCGAATTGAAGAAGGTACATATGGCGTGGTATATCGAGCAAAAGATAAAAGAACAGATGAAATCGTTGCGCTAAAGCGACTGAAAATGGAAAAAGAAAAGGAAGGATTTCCAATCACATCGTTACGTGAAATCAATACGTTACTGAAAGGACAGCATCCAAATATAGTTACTGTTCGTGAGATTGTCGTTGGTAGTAATATGGATAAAATTTTTATTGTCATGGATTATGTTGAACACGATTTAAAGTCACTGATAGAGACAATGAAGCATAAAAAGCAAGTGTTTTTACCCGGAGAAGTCAAGTGTCTAACTCAGCAGTTGCTTAGAGCTGTAGCTCATCTTCACGACAATTGGATTCTTCATAGAGACTTAAAAACTTCTAATTTGCTGCTGAGTCATAAAGGAATTCTAAAAGTTGGTGATTTTGGTCTTGCTCGCGAATATGGTTCACCTCTTAAAGAATACACTTCAGTTGTGGTCACACTTTGGTACAGAGCGCCAGAATTGCTCCTTGGATGTAAAGAATATTCAACACCTATCGATGTATGGTCTTGTGGATGTATTTTTGCAGAACTGCTCGCTATGACACCACTATTTCCTGGCAAATCTGAAGTTGACCAATTGAATAGAATTTTTAAAGATTTAGGAACACCAAATGAAAAAGTTTGGACTGGTTATGATCAACTACCACTAGTTAAAAAAATGTCATTTACTGACTATCCTGTTTCACAAATTAGAAAAAAATTTGCAACAAATACAAGTCCGCTTGGTTTATCATTACTTCAAGGACTTTTGACTTACGATCCAAAGCAGCGGCTTACAGCTGAAGCAGGACTCAATCATGAATATTTCAAAGAAATGCCTCTTCCTATAGATCCAAGCATGTTTCCTACGTAAGTTTTATTAAATTATCTCGATTAAATTCAAATATTAATCTTTGTTATTCTTTTCAGATGGCCTGCAAAATCAGAAGTTGGATGGAAACGAGCAATGGTGACAAGTCCAAAGCCACCTTCTGGTGGAACACAATTTAAAAAGCTTGGTGCAGAAGATGAAAATACTGGTTTTACTCTGAGTGGGACATATGCATCATATTCTGAAAGTAGAAAGCTCGCAATGGGGTCTGGTTTCAGTTTAAAGTTTTAAATTAAAAAATATTCTTTTATTTGTAAAAACAAAAATTCATTATTAAACAAAAAAGATTAATTTTCATCATCAACTGACACTTGTTGCCTTGCTAATCTAAAAGCTGCGATAAAAGCGCCAAGTTGAATATTTTCAGATGTTCCATGTGCAAGACGTTCTTCAATATTTGCCATCTTAATGATTAATTGACATATGACACGAGGTGGCAATTGAAGTCGCTGAACATAGAGATGAACTTGTTTCAAAATATCTTCCAGTGCGAGACCTTTATCAATTTTCAAAGCACTAATCTTTTGATAAGTGTCCTTAATGTTTTCATCATTTAATAGCCAATAGACAATATTTTCAATATCTTTCCTTAAAGGATGACCAACACAAGTATAAACATTGTCTTCATTTACTAATTTAAAAGCCATCCAAGTACTTTGAAGCACATTCAATACTTTTCTCATATCACCACCTGATAAATCCATTAGTGCTTTCTTTCCATCTTCAGTTATTTTTAGATTTTCCTTTTCAACTACATAATTCAATCGTGGAATAATTTGATCGGGCGATAAAGGTGCAAATCTAAAGCGAGTGCAACGTGATTGTAATGCAGGAATAATTTTACTTAAGTAATTACAAATAATACAGAAACGAACATTATCTGTATATTTCTCAAT
>JACWBX010004391.1:798-25096 GCA_014622435.1 Polypedilum pembai
GATGATGTAAATAAATTATAGACAATTATCGAGCATTCATGCTCATTTAATCTTTATTAACTCACGATGATCTTGATGCGAAACAGACACTCGAGAGACTGTTTTTCCTCTTCGCATTCAAGATTTTTCTTCTTTTAAACACAAAAATACAAAGAATTTACCTGTTAATTAAAAGTGGCAATGTCAGCAATGACATTACATACACCGTCTCATGAAATTCAAGCGTGAAAATTTAAATTGTTCTATTACTGCAGTAATAGAAAAAAGTTAATACCAGATGTTATTTTGTATGGAAAAATTTAATACCCGGTATTGAGTTGAGCACTTAAAACCATAATATTAAAATTTTAATACCAAAATGTTAAGTTCTAACTTGCTCGGAACTTAACCTCAAAGTATTAAAAATAAATATTTGGATTTTAAAATTTTAACACTTCAATGTTAAAATTTAAATATTGAAATATTAAATTTTTTAACTAGAAAATCCTGAAAAAATAAATAGAATCAAATGAATTCAATGCAGCTTTGAATCCTTATTAGTAAATTTATTTAAATAAAACTTTATTATTTTAAAAAGTATTAAAAAATGATCACGATACAAAATTCAAACAGTTATACATGACAATTATATTTTTTTCGAAGTATCTACATGAATCGATGCAAATATTTTCTTTCCCTTTCCTAATTTTTTTTCAATGACCTAGAATGAGAATAAAAAACGTAATTAAAATCATCATGATTTTATAATATAAAATCTACCTGGATATTAAAAGTACTTTTTGTTATTTCTTAAAATTTTTTCATTTTTCAACTGGATGTTCATTGAATTCTTTTTCGCATAACCTGAAAGTATTCTCAATCAAAATTTTCAATAAATAAACTTTAGAGATCAGATTTGAATTTTACAGTAAACACCTAGCTAAAATGAAGATATTAATAAAATTTGCTTGAAAGAAAAATGTCCTAGATTAAAATTAAACGTATCAAATGTTATCAATGTATACATTTATACTTACTTGTGACTAACATTTCTGAAAATTTAAAGAAAAAGGTGTTGAAAAGCAACTAAGAGTTATATTATGTATTGCATATTAGAACAAAACAAAACTTTTATATGATCTTACCATAAAATCTTACCAATTGAATTTCCACAATAAATTCCATTGAATTTCACATTAGTATCACTTACTTACTATTTTATTGCAGTTTTATTACCGCAATATAGACAGAGAATCACTTTTTTAAATAAATTAATTTTCAGTAGACTCTAATCGTTTTGCAAACACAACTGAAATAATTTTAAACACTATAAAACTAAAAATTTAATTCTGAAATATTAAAAATTTCAACACTTTTGTTTTAAAATCTAAACATTTAGTGTTAAACTTTTTTAAATTTTCGTTTTTTTAAAAAATTTTAAATTCTAACACTGCAGTGTTTGATTTTTAATATAAAAAGTTAAATTTTAATACCAAATAATAAATTTTAAATAACTTTTGTTTAAATTTTAAGATATTCTGCTTAAATTTTAAAATTTGGTAATAATTTTCAACTTGACAACGTTTTAATACCAAAGTATTAACTTTTTTTCTATGTGTATACACAAATCAATAACAATAGAGCTTATAGTGTTGTTTCATTAGATTACAGGGCAATAAAAGCACAATCTCCTCCATGTATAGTTCTAGAAATGGGTTTCACATTATATCGTGTTATACAATTATTCATAATTGTGTAAATATTCGTCTTAATTATGGTTGCTGTTGCAGTTGGTATTTAAGTGAATTTTTGCATATGGAAATGAATTGAATACTGCTGTTACATGCCTTGAAGAAAAAAGAACTTTTTTGTGGACTTTATATTTTTGATTGTTTTCAGTAAGCTGTAGGTCGTCAAGATTAAAATATGAATGAACTAGAGGTTTCTGCTTCAATTATTGTAATGTCTGTGTCTTATCTCCTATTGACTACCGGATTTGCACTTAAACATTGCTTTGAATGTATGCTATGATTTGTATCTTATGTCTGTATCTACTTATTTATTTCTTACAAGAACTAAAAACTTTTAATAAAATTACACAAAAATAATGATTTTAGATTTAATGAATAAACCTACGGTTGCTGACTAATTGTTTACACGAGATTTCACTCTAGCAACTCTCAAACCGTTCTGACTAGACGAGTTTTTGTAAGTTTGTCATTGTGTAATTTTGACGAACATCCTGCGGAGCAACTTTTCCTCATTAAGTCACTGTTACACGCAGCAGAGAATTTCCGCATATTTAAACTTGATTTCTCAACTCAATTCACGCATTCCGATAATAAAACGCTCGAGTGAAAAAATTGAATGAAAAATCATTTACTTTAACTATGACGCATTTGATTGCAAAGAGACATTGTCTCAAATGTCACTTTATTTTTGTACAATACATTATAATAGAAAATTTTGCTTGAAATTGTCTAAATCATGCTAATCATTGTAAAGTTTTTCAAATATTTACAGAAGGACAAAATGCGATTGAAAATTATTTCAATTTTCTAAATATTTAGCTCTATATAAAAACAAATAACGTTGACGTTGAAAATTTAAGTCAAGTTGAAATTGAAAGTGTTTCTTTCTCAATACTCTTTAGCCACAGTAGAGTTCATGATCACAAATAACCATATACTTACCATATGTGAGATAAAAAATATCCGTGGTAATACTAAAGTACAAGCAGCGCGGCTAAATTTATTGATCTAAAGCATAATAAATAAAACAAATAAATATTGTTTTGTAATGTTTGCCTAATTAAATTTTCAAAATAATTTGCCTGTCCTAAAAAATGTTTTGAAACTTTTTCCTTCAATTTGATTCAATTGTGATCAAGGTATAGAGATAGAAGGAAAGAGAAGTCAATCAATGAAAGATCACTGATCTTTCACTCATAAGCAATGACAGCAATCTTGGTAAATGACTCATGATTGCTAATTTGTTGCATCTAACAAATTTATCGCCTCAAACTAATCAACAGCATCTACGCCTTAAGAATTGAAAATTATTTTCTTGCCGATTAGCTTGGTAATATTCGATTCCCATAAATCGACCTTGTAAGGTGTGGTTTATCGTTTAAAAATATATAAAAATATTGTTTTTTGCTTATTCAACATAATAAAATCTATGTTTCATCTAATAACACTGCTTCCCTGATATTGGTCATTTCAAAAATTCAACAATAAAATAATGTTACCACGTTCTGTTTCTACTGCATGATACAAGTACAAGAAATGAGAATATGTTTCCCAGCTATTTTTTCCGTGTATTAGCTTAGCAGGTAAATGTGTATTTAATACAAATCCTGCTAAATTAATAAATTTATACATGAATCATAATGATTCATAAATTTGTATTGAATGTGGTGGTCGATTTTGCATGTTTTCTGCTTGTCTTTAAATCTCATTTCTTAAAGCGACGATAATTAGGTCAAAAACCATTTACCTGTCGATTACAATTTGTGTATTTTTCAATATCTCATAATATTTTATTCATGTTATTGAGTGATTTTTGGATTCTTCATAATTTCAGGAACTAATCGTTTTGTTTGATTTTTTGCACATTAAATGCGTGAATAAGGCAAAAAGAGCTTTGCAATTAATGCCAAAATAAAAATTGAAAGCTTGGTTTCCATGATTATGCTTATATCGCATGCAGAGAATGGAACAATTCTTGGCGAAAAAAAATCCATTTTTAATAGTGCTCATGACGCCCCTTTATTTCGTTTGTTTGAGCAGCAATTAACTGCTTTCAACACACAAGACAATCAACAAAATTAATCTACAGTGTTTGATGCGGAAGTCTGATGGTGAAAAATAAACTCATGTAGATTTACTTACATACTTTTCACGGACTGCAAATCACAAAAGAAATGAGAGAGAAAGAAAGATAAAAAATTATGAATGAGATGAAAGTAAAAACTAGGTTAGTAAGTATATCTGCAGTAGTCCTCACTTTGCATCACGTTTACAAAGTGTATTCTTTAGAGTTACACGCTCCAAAGACTTTTTTCTCTTCTTTTCTCTATCTCTTTATGTCTTACACAATGTTTTTTCACTCTCAATTTCATTGACTACTGGCTTCATATTTCATGTGATGCTGTTTTGTATTACGTGAAGTTCACTAAAACATGCATTTTGAGAAATAAATACTATGCATAATTTTCATTTAATAATCATCAAGTATGACTCATAAGTATTGTAGAAATTTGAAACTTTGTGCGATCTATCAAGTTAAATATCTTATATTAATTTCAAAAGGATTAGTTAAAGCTCACATGCTTGTGAGCATTCAATTATTTAATCGAAATTTAATCTTTCCTGCTGTCAGTCACTGTCATGACATTTTCATTATCAAAAGAATTTCTCACTACAACTAAATATAGAAAGACTAATGAACTTTCAAATAAATTTATGATTGGCTAAAATTTATTACTACACGGAAATGACTGTGTCATTCTTCATTAATAAAAATTTTTTATTTTCAATCTTAGGTGTACTTTCAATTGTACTTTTTGAACATTCAATAAATTTTATTTAAATGAAAGTGAATTTTTCATGGACAAAAAAGATTTCTCATTTCAATGATAATGAATAACAATTCTTAAGAATTCTTAACTTGACGCCTAATTAGGTCTTTTGAAACTTACCTACTATGAAAAGATCTGACATATTTAATTCTCTCTCTCCCTAAATGGCACCCAATATAATATGGTTTATAACACTGTGGGAGTTTTAATTGAGAGAAAAAAAATTCACTGAACTTTATATTGTTCACTATTAATTGTATTTTAGCTCACTTACTCTATATTTTCTTCTGAACGGAAGTAAATGCTAACAAGTTTCATATGGCTATTTTATTTTACTTAAGAGCCGATAATAATCTATAAATGCGAAATCCTGATAGTCGTGACTATAAAAAATCTGATGATTGATGAAATTGTTCTAAACACATAGAACGTAAACGAAGCCAATGTTGTTATGACACGTCATATTACTAACTTATATAAAATGTCAGCAACTCACATTTTCTTTCTTTTAAGTGCTTCATTGAACTTCCCTAAATGTTGATTGTCTTAATTATGTGCAATATTTGATTGCATTCTTTATGGTTTTCATACCCACTCATGCCTCGTTAACTTAAACTTATTTGAGGTCAATTACAAAATATAATCAAAAATTTAATATATTAGGTTTGTCCGTGTATTGATGATATTTCGTCAACCATAAAAATTTAAAGAAGTCGATACATTAGCACTTGGAGATTAATGAATGAATGCTTTGGAAAAATTATAAATAAATTTTCAATTTTTCTACATAAATATGAACAAAATTTATTCCGCCAAGTCACACAAAGCATTCGATACAGCCTTGACAAAAATGCAGCAAATAAAGTCTCTTAATAGTGTTTTAACACATTCAACAATAACAATAATAAACACATGTATTTAAATTTTCATCATTTTTTTCTCTTATTGGTCAAAGCCTGTGATACAGTTCTTGGCAATAGCAATGAGCCTTACTCATTTAAGAGCAAACAATAAATAAATACAAATATTATAATGCAATACATTGCCTTTTTCTTCTCTTAGAGTGAGAAGTGAGCAAGATTTTAGCTACTTATACAGCTCTCGCGCGCGTTTTCATGTATGAGCTAGAGTGAAATAGCTATTAAAGTCTCTAAACTATGAGCACGGAAAGAGAGAAAAACACCCGGGCATATTGTAAGTGGAGACAAGACTAAACAATATATAAAGGCCGATTTCGATTGATTTTATTATCATTCACTTCCAAGCATTCGAAGTTAAATCAGTTCGTTCTTACTCGAAACAAACAAACTTACAAATCTTCAAAAATGGTTTTCATCAAAGTGAGTTTCATAAAGTGGACATAATTAGTGTGTGAAAAAACTAATTTTTCTTTCAATTGAAAGTGAACATGTTCTGAATTTTAAATTAAAATTCTTGAAAGAATATTTCTGTGCGAAAGACAGTTTTTTTTTTACAAAGAATCAGTGCTGAATTTTAAATTTGTGATTTTTCATAATTTACAGTCAATTGTCTGCCTTGCTGTTCTCGGAGTTGCTGCCGCTGGCCTCCTTCCAGCTGCTTATGTTGCTGATCCTCATCATGCTGATTACTACGTAAATATCTTTTTTAATACTCATTATAATATCTTAAGATGAGTAGTTACATTTTTCTCTCGAATTAAATCTTTTTCAATTCAATTGTCAATTTGTACTATCTTGCGACCTTGATCGCGCACACTCAGTTGTGAAAAAATCGGTACTATAAATTCAACAATTGCTCTCAAGTTTACACACCAAATCTCATGGAGTTAATTTAAATATCTTTATGTAAAAGTATATTTTCCCTCGGCTAGTTGTCTTTTCTTGACAAGTTGTAATCACAAGTTTAACAATGAGGAAATAATAGAAGACAAAAAATGTTTAGTCTATGCATGTAACAAGTAATTATGGGTTCTAATTTTCGACTTTTAAAAGGCACACCCAAAATACTCATTCAACTACGGTGTTCATGATGGATTGACCGGAGATGTGAAATCACAAAGCGAAGTTCGTGATGGTGGTGTTGTCAAGGGACAATACTCACTCGTCGAACCAGACGGTTCAGTCCGCACAGTTGACTATACTGCTGATGACATCAACGGATTCAACGCCGTCGTTTCAAAATCAGCTCCAACAGTTCACGCTAAAGCCGTTGTTGCCCATGCTGCACCAGCCGTTGTTGCTCATGCTGCTCCAGTAGTTGCCCATGCTGCACCAGCCGTTGTTGCCCATGCTGCTCCAGTAGCCCACTCATATGCTGCTGCTCCAATTGGTAAGTTTAAAAACAGTGAACGTCTAAAAAACAATTAAATCAATTAAATTTTTATCTCAATTAGCCCACGCTGCTTACCCAGCCACTTATGGTTATGCTGCTCATGCTCCAGTCGTTGCCGCTAAATACGTCAATTCACCAATCTGGCACTAAGCTTTAACTTGAACTCTACGCTAATAACTCAAAATACTCCGCTCAAAATGTGATTTCAACTTATGGCTGTCACTTTAAAATCAGATAAGAACGAATTTGTTGAACGAGAGAATGCTACAATCCATCTAAATTCATTTTTCTATCTATTTGTTAATCGCGATGCGATTTACTTACTTCTTCATTTGTCTGTCAAGCATTTGCGCAAAAGCGATGTAATATTTTCATTTTCTCATCTCATTCTTATTTAATACTGCCATCAAATAAATAATCTCGAATAAAACTGATTTTTAAGGAATTTCAGCTCATAAGTAAAATTGTAAATAAATATCCAAAACAAAAATGTTTTTAATATGAAGAAAAAATTGTTAAAAATTTTATTGTTGAATCAATAAAAAAGTTAATCCTATTCTTTTTCTTTTATCAATTTAATCTTTTAGATTGTTCACCTTGCTATTTGTGCACTGACAATTCAAATGGCATTAAAACGACACAATATAAATTGCACAATAAATAAAATGTAATTTGTCACAAAATTTCTCACGCCTATTAGCATTATGATATTAAAAATTTGAGCATGGAAAAGAAGTGTGTTAAGGTTCTCATATAATGCGATCGATTAGAGAATTTTGAAGGGGAGAAACGTGTCAGCACTTATTTAATTAAATCAGTAATAATAATTTCAAGATAATCCTTATTATTTCTTATGTTTTGACATTGACTTTCTTATTTTTATTCTGTGACTTTATTTGGTAGATTTAAGTCTTAAACAATAATAAAAACTCTTTGAACTTGTGAGTTTAAAAATCTGCACCTGATTAACTCTCTTTAATATCCCTAAATAAATGCGTAAAATTAGAATTTTGTCACAGTAAAATCAAAACTGTGGTAAAATATTGTTACACTTTTTTATTTCAACAAAGAAGGGATGAATCTCACCCCTACGATTAGAGAGTCAATTTGCAGCAAAACACTGTCTCTCCCTTTATATAAAAAGTAGTCACTTGTAGCAAAAAAAAATTATTAAATATGTTTATGCCATGTCAAATCATGAGGAAAATTATGATACGATTTTAATTAAAAAAATTTATGTTTCTCTAACTTATAGAAGCAATGTGTTCAGAATCCCTGTAATAGTGTCCTTTCGCTCCGCCCAATTATTATCACAATGTGCAACCAATGAAAATTTCTCAAAATGTTACATGAGAAAAGGAAAAATCAATTTTTGTGGAAAATTGTGTCGTCATTCTAGTCAGAAATCTCGAAGTGATAAGAATGACACACTTTAGTGGTGAAAATTGGAATGGAAATCATTTGCCAGCTTCAAATTCTGTATATAGTACAGGAGAAGTTCCTTTCTCACAAATCTGGAATCAAGATAATCCGGGAGCATACAATGATCTCATAGGATTTCAAGATCTCGCAATTTGGCCAAGATCTCAAGTAGGAAGTTTTGTATCACAACGATTATCATCGCCCAGAACTGCTCTTACTCCATCAAATTCCTCTTCAAATCCCACATCAACAGCACCTTCGAAAAAAACAAGAAGACGTGTTGCTACAATTGGTGAGTAGGAAATTGAAATTGCTTTTAAATAAAATCTATGTTTATTGTGAATTAATTGTAACAACTTATAAATCACAGCACAAAGGCGAGCAGCTAATATCCGCGAGAGACGTAGAATGTTCAATCTTAATGAGGGTAAGACAGCAGAAATTTTTTTTAAAGTTCAAAACACTTAGTGATTCTGTTTAATTTTTATGTTTTAGCTTTTGATAGGCTTTGACTTAGAGTACTGTCAACTACTAGCCGATTAATTGGTTTTGGTTTTCAATTAATTTCACCAAAATCAAAGCAGTAGAACACAACAATGAAAAGGAAATCTGATAAATCTTTATCTAAAAAAGTTATAATTTTGAAACAATTTTACATTAATCATTAATAACGTACTCTATGGCAATTTACTAAGTACTTTTTAATTAACAATTTATTGAAAAATATTATGCTTTTTATCGTCTGGTTCTAACTGTTTTGGATTTGGAGAAACCAATGAAAAAATAAATCCACATAATCGGTTGATAGTTGACAATACCTACTTTCACTTAAGTTTTCAGAAAATAATTCTTTATTCTATAATTTCACATTATATATTATATAAATTTTCATATTTTAGCTTTTGATAGGCTACGACGTAAGGTGCCTACGTTCGCTTACGAAAAAAGGTTGTCCAGAATTGAGACACTACGACTTGCTATAACCTACATACAATTTATGTCAGAACTATTGACAGGTCAACCAAGCTCACCTAGCCCCTTCTCATCAATTCACTACAATCATCAACATCATCATCTTCATTTGCAGCAGCAACATTTACGATTCAATTGAAATCGAAACTAAAGAAATGATAATTTTTTGTAAATATAATTGTGGACAATTCATTATAGTAATTTTTTTTGCAATTTCTATAGTTTTAAAGCAGCTAGAGTCAAGCAGTTTGCTGCGTATTATAGTTTATTTCATTGCTAATTTAACGTGTTAGGATCGGTTGTCCAGATATTACAAGTTGTGTGTATGTCATGATTAATTGTGCTTCCAAAATAAAAATCATTTCAGTAATTCTGAAAATTGAAAAAATAGCAACAGTATGGCGTTATTGGAATGTTTGAAGTTTTTTCGCCCCCATTGCGCATGGTTTAGAAATTTTTCGGGAGCTCAAAAGTGTAGCAGAAAAAAAAGATATATTGTGAAATGAAAACAAATTATTGTATGGATATACATTGTTGTGCAAAAAAGTAACCTTTCAAGTCAAAGAGAGTCATGAATGAGCATGCACTTATTGATTTCAATGATGAAGAATTAAGTCAGTAGTTGAAAAATGGTTAAAAATCAATTTACAAAGAATATGAAAAAAAAAAATACTGAGTTGTAAAAAATCTATTCAACAGTGGATGGCTTAAACAAATCATTTTTATGAGGAAGAAACAAAAGCAGCAGCAGATACGTTTAAAAAGAATATAAAAATTTTTTCATGCAAAGCATAAATTGAGAAATTCATCATGAAAAAAAAATCTTAAAGACTCTATGTCGAAGTACTGTGTGTCGATGATGAATGGAATTAGTTTGACGAAGGTGGTCACTCAAAAGAGCAATAGTGTCTATAATTAATTATATTTCACGACTCTCGATGGGAGTGAATCTATGATAAATTACGGGAGCTCACTGCAACATGACGGTTAATGATGTCATAAAAACCATCTATTAAAATTGTTTCTATACAAACTTATCGGAAATCGGCATTTCATTTCAATTTTTTTTAATGGTTGGTCTGCGTATGACGTAACATTTTTTTCCTAGCGCCAAGCGAATGACACAGAAATGAAAAATGTAACATTGACATTGAAAATTGCCGCAGCAACAGCCAACAATAACAGTTCTTTGGCTCGAACTCAAAATTATGATGTGGAACTGCAGCAATATAATAAGTTATGATTGACATGGTTGTTGTAATTATTCGTGCGGTTTTAAAAATACTTTATACGCACAAAACTAGCTACATGATGCAACTCTTTCCTATTGCATACACAATTGATAATTGATCTGCTTTGTGACTAAGTTCATTCTTATAAATTTTATTAAATTTAATCTTTTTAAATTAACAATTCACCGACAATGACTATGCGGCTTGTGTTAAGCATAAATTTTCTTTCTGTCAAGATTCAAGTTCAACATGAATTGCTCTTTATTTATAAACAAAAATTGCAAATATGAGAAAATGTGCTAAACCTTGCGAAAATAAATTTTTTTAAGTGCCCTGATACTGTTTATTGTCGCATTGCTTAAGCTATTACCTTTTATTGTGCTGTCCTGTGAAGAATGATTCAACAAATTTATTTAATTTCAAAATTTTTAATTTTTTTACTGAAAACAATAATTCATTTGACAATTACACAGATACATCATTTTACACGATATGCTAGGAGTTTGAAATCAGAAATTATAATTTGTTACTACTGCTGAGAGCAACCTACATTAAATTATAGTTGTTTTCTTTTGTCTTATTTTCACACTTCTTCTTTTTCTTGCAAGAAAAAATATTGCTGCATTAATCTCATTTGAATGTTGTATGCAGTTAATTAGTGGTGCAAAAATAATAATTATTCACGTATGCCAGCTATGTATACCAAATTAAAAATGTTGAAAGAAGTTTTATGACAACAATGTTTTGAAAACATTCTTTTACATCAATCGTCACGCGACCTTTTGACAATATATCTGGTCAAATAAATGTTTTTTTCTTATTTTGTTCAAGTCAATGCCAAGAATCTTTTTTTCGTCTAAAACAAAGAAAAAAGTTGAGGAAGGTCATGTTACAAGTTTAAAAGAAAATAATTTATGTGTAAAAGTCATGTGTGACCAAACCTTCCTCGACCAACTTTGAACTCTTTCTCTCTTTCTTACAATTTCAATGAAAGACAATAGAAGTTTTTTTGTTCATTTTAGGAATCATGATTCTCGCGCCCATTTAACACTGCTACAGATAATTAATTGTATTGATTTGTTAGCTCAAGGATGCTTATTTTGTTGTTGTCTATACTGAGTGAAAACGGAAGGAAAAGAACCTTATTTATGCCATAAGTAATCTGTACTTAATTACATAAATTGATATCTTAATTCACCTGTTTCATAGAACTAAAATTAAATTTCATGCTCAAAAACAAATTTTTTATGCGTTAACAAGACAAAACCAGAAAATTAAGCATTAGTTCCCGCCTATTAAACACTTCTTCCTCAACATTAATTAATTACTTTTTTACAAGCTTTGCAATCATATATATTGCATTTTAGTAAAATATGTATAATAAAAGTACAAACAGGTTATTAAATGAAAACAAATTATGATTTATTCGATATTTCAGTAATGTCACCACTGTGTGTGCGTGTTAAAATAGCGGAATAAACGGCAACAAAAGGGCTTTAAATGTGAGAAATGAATCTAAATGGAGTGCGCGACATTGAAATATGAAATAATTATGGGTCAATCACGAGTAAGTCGGTAAGTGTATAAAAGTTCAAAAATGTGTTTTGGTCATAAGTCATCATAAAGCATGCATATTTCATCACAAGCCACGCCAAAATTATCTCTACTTCTCACATACATGATCATGCGTTGTTACACATAATAAAAATTCAATTTACATGTCAATGATGAAGCTATGCATTGCAATTTGGACTCATCATATTGCTTCAAATTATTTTTCTTCTCTTTGTCGGCAAGAGAGCTACAGCAATCGATCGATAGACAATTTCCATTCATTCATATCATTATGTGAGATTTTTCACACAAAACTACACCATTGACCTCTTCATTCATTCCCTTCTCCCCACCGATCATAAAACAACAATAAAGCCTACTACGCTCTTTGCTTTTTCTCTATGCTACTCTTTTTTTTTTGAGGCAATAATTTCGTGGAAGCTTTTTTCCCTTTTGAGTAAGCAAAAAATAGATTTTTTTCTTCTCGCTATTTTCTCAGTGCAATATTGTGATTGTTTGTTGTTCTCACTCATTCGACTCTCTCATGATGGTATTGAGTGAGTCCAATTTTCCACCATCCACAGTACTACCACTGCGCAGCAACAATTTATATATAAACATGGTACAAAGTTGATGGAGAATAGTTCAATTCAAACCATTAAACAAGAAACAAGTCTAAGACATTTTTGATTTTTTTATAATAAAAAAAGTTTAGTGAAAAGTTAAGAATGGCAATTAAATTTATCATTTTCGCAACATTCGCTGCATCATGTGCATTGGCTATGCCAGGTTATCATAATCCACATGCAGTTGATTATTATGTGAGCACTATAGTGAAATAAATAGTGGAAAAAATGAAAAGAAATTAAATTATTTGTGTGTTACAGGATCATCCACATTATTCATTCAATTATGGTGTGACAGATCATCATACAGGCGATATTAAATCACAATCAGAATATCGTGATGGTGGGGTTGTTAAAGGACAATATTCACTTGTTGAACCAGACGGCTCAATCAGAACAGTTGACTACACAGCTGATGATATTAATGGTAAAGTCTATAAGTAGTTTATGTAATTAAAAGAAATTTGATTTTTAATTTTGTATAAATTAGGATTCAATGCTGTTGTGACAAAAACAGGTCCAAGTGTACATGCTGCTAAAGTTGTTGCTCCAGTAGCTCCAATTGTTCACAAGCCAATTATCAAGCCAGTCGTAGTAGCTCCAGCACCTGTAGTGTACAAAGCAGCAGCTGCTCCTCTTGGTACGTATTAGAACATCATTGAAGTAAATTTATTCAAATCAGGATGTTAATGTCAAATAATAATGTGAATGACTCTTAGTTCAATATTTAGATTAAAAACATTATTTTTCACATTTGCACTAACATTTTATTGCCAATAATTCATACAGACTCTCATTTTTTAACTACCGCATTACATAAATTGCCCTACAACAAAAGTATAAATCCCACGTTTTATTTTCAATATTTTTGTCGACATATAAAAAATGAAAACTACACACGATGCTTAATGTAAAGCTCTTTATTTCTGTTCATATTGAATAGCAGTCTGGTCCAATGACAAATTGCAATTGTTTGTAAATTATTCTTCTTGAGAGCTCTTTTTCCATTATAAAAATCCATAAAAAGTTTCAAGAATTTAATTAATCTTGAGTATTTTTATGCATTGTCTCAGACCATTGTTCACGATTTTGCGATTTATGGTGAAAACTTTTTGACGACAAGAACCTTCCATTCATGAGTCATAAAGATTTTTCAAAATAATATATAAAAATTTTAAGAGCCTTCACTATGGATGAATGAAAAAAGAAAAGTGTCGCAAAATTAAATTTTCGCAATTCTAAATTCGGTGACACCAATTCGTTCATGAAATTAACTTTAAAATGTATGCTTAATATTAAGTCGTCATGAGAGTGGCATTAAGGTTAATTTAATTGTTGGTCTTATCTTGCTTATTATTTTTCTCTTTGCAGTGACAGTTGCTAAATCCACTCAATATACTCATCATGCTCCAGCCTTGAACCATTACGACTATGCAGATTACGGTCATTACGACGCTGGCCATTATGATGCTGGTCACTATTACTAAAAAAGTCAATTTACTGAATTGGAAATGATCAAATTCTAGGCTTATTCTATCGCATTCTCTTCTTTGTACATAAATGAAAACATTTCTTTTTCTCATTAATTGCCTACATCATAATCATTGTTTTTATTTTACTTTTTCTTGACTAATGTCTTTTATACTCATATAAGAAAAAAAATTGAGAAAAATGTGAATCACATTGAATGTGCAAAATTATTGTTGAAATAAAATGAAAAAAAGCGAAAATATTGCTATTTTACAAGAAAACAAACTAATTTGGTCTTATTTATATAGCGCGAATCTTAAAACAAACATACATTTATTATTATGAAATTAAGCTAATATTATTATTTCACACAATTCTTTCTCTCACTCTCTTTCGTTCGTTTATTTGTGCAGTCGACTGAAAAATATTTTTTTTATGCAGAAGCTGTATCATATATTTTTTTAATCTGAGGGAATTTATTAACTGCTTATTATAGATGTTTTAAATTCATAGGCATGCTGTGTATAATGTAACAAATTATTTAATTTGTTGTTAATTAAGAGTTTAGTGATTAAAGCACTCATAACATCTCTTTTTAGCAGTAGCAAAAACATTTAACATCATGAATATTATTTGTGCTTATTTATTGTTCTCGATTGAATAAGATCAACAGATTTTTTTCTACGTATAATTTGTTTAAAAAATGTTTATTTGAGTTTAAGATAAAAATAATCATGTATAATTGAATATTTGCATTTTTGTTATAAAGTGATTAAAAACTATTGTGAAAATTACATTTAAATACGTTTGGAAAAAGTTTTACATATTTAATGAAGACTAGAAATTCTAAAAATTGTACAATCAATTGTTTTGAAAAATAGCAATATGGGACGAAAATTAAAAAACATTGATGTAAAAATCATTTTATAGTTTTTTTTAATGGTAGATATGCATCATAGTTGGATTTTTCTTTATTTATTAATGCTTAATAATTGTTTAATAAAAATTATGATAATTAATAGAATAGTAAATATAGGTTGAAAAAACGTAAAAATTATATAAGAAATCAAAAAAATGTACTTGAAAATCGCAACGAGTTTTTACGCAGGAAACGTCAAGTGATCAGCCAAAATGTTGAATATTTTCTTGATGTATATGCCACAAAGAAATCGTTCACAGCTTATTGGCTTTTTACAGTTGTTGAGAACGTCAAAAAGAGTCAAAATTAATTTCATTCCAAATGAAACGCTAAATATTTCACCACTATGAAATAAAATTTTGGAGGCTCTATTAAAATTCTCGACATTTTCATATTTTTTATCAAAAACGGAGAGATTATGGACACATGCGTAGCAACTGCAATTTCGAACTCCAAAAAATGATAATATTTCAGAATGGTTTTTCATATTTAAATCACTTATGAGAAAATAAATAAATTCAAAATTAGTCATCGTATTATAGTCATTAAATAAATTTTTAATTGACTCACCCATATGCAATGAAGAGTTGTTCGTTTTTCTTGATAGGCATCTTGGCAAAGAATACTACAGTATTATCGATACAAATGAAATCGATATTGGAAATGCATGAGTGATTTAAAAGAGCTCGAAAAGTACTAAAACATGGCTTTTCAGCTTGATATTCAGCCTTTTCAAAATTTCCAATAGGTATTTGATTCTTCGGCATTATCTCATTTTCATGTTTACGATGAATTACAACAACTGCATTGCTTAAGAACTTTTCATTAAATAGTCGACGTAATTTTTTTTCGATCGGATCTATATCTTCAGTTTCAACACCGTCAAAAATTAATGGAAGAGATTTTGATGATAATAAGCATTTATAGATGTTAAGCCAAAACTCTGGATGATTAGAGTCACTGAAGTCAAAATCGAAAACACTATTTGATGGATTTTGGTTGATATATTGAAGAAGATTCTCGCGTCCACCAAAAATATCTTTCATTTTATTCAAAAAGAAAGCATCTTTGTTAAACATGTCAGAATTGAGATCTGCATATTTGTAGAATTCATCTCGACAATCAGTTGAGCAGAACATGAAGGACGCTGTGAAAATTGAAATAAGATCATTTAAAATTCTACTTACTATCTCAAACTTAATCTTACCAGTCTTTAAGCAAGGAATTAAATTCATCATGTTGGTCTTTGCACAGTTATTGCAGCACTTGAAAAAGCCATCAAAATCAACTGCCTGTAACTTAGTTTCCTCAATGCAAATTATATCACCGATTTTCAAATCACGTGTTGCATAAATTCCCCGACCAAATTTCTTAGTTTTTCGCACTTCAAGTCCTTCAACTAACCATGGAATTTTCTCGTTTGCAGGATAAGATAATTTGATGAAGTTCCACAAATCGTTTTCAGGATCTTCCTTTTTCAATTCCATCAATTTTTTGCATTTTTCTTCTCTCTCTATCAGCTGTTTGATTTTTTTCGATGGAAAACCGGTTTCCTTTGCCAATTTTATGCTTTTTAAACACTCTTCATATTTATTAGCTTCAAAGTATGCAGCACTTCGATTACCATAAGCCAATGCAAGATCTTCTTCAGTCTCAGCAAATACAATAGCTTTATTGTAAGCAAGAATTGCATCGAAAATTTTCATTTGTTGATAGTAAGAATTACCATCATGACGAAACAGTATTGATTCCTTATTGTTTTTCTTCTCTATCTTTTCAACGCATTTAAATAAACCTTCTTTATTGATTTTGTTTTCCATCTTGCTTTTTATATCTTGGAAATTAATTGTTTGAATGAAATAAAGAAAAATGGAAAAGACAAATTACCGCACTGAAATTTTAAGTTAAGAGTTGCATAAACTGTTTAAAATTTAAAAATTTCCGTTAAAAAAGACAAAATTTTTAGTCATTTTTTTTTCAATGTTAAAATGGAATTGAAATAATTTTAAAATCAATTTAAGTTAAAGCAATTAGAAGATTATTTTATTTTATTTTCCTTTTTAAACATTCGATTTTACAATTTTCATTCACTTGATATGATGCGGTACAAATTAATGCAAAAGAGAGACTTACTTAATTTGGCATCAACCAAAATAATCAATTCTCGTTGCACATTTGCACTCACACAGAAATTGAATTTATTTCTAACATTAATAAAAATTCAAGCATCATGAATCATGATTTGAACTAGAAAAAAATATTAATCTAAATGATAACATAAATTATTAAAATAATTTATAGTGTAGTCGGTTATTGAATTGGCTATGACGTCTTCATTTTGTAAATGTTTTCATTTCATATATGCCACAAGCGTATAAAATATTTAATATATTGTGATGGACTTGTGACTTTTATATGTAGAGCGATGTTGATAACGAAACAGTATATTGTATCATTTTGTGAAAACGGAAATGTCAAAATATATACTTAGATATTCATTTAGGCCTTATGCGATTTTGAACAATTTACAATGCATTGCTATAACATTTTTCTTCTAAACGACAGCTGATAAATGAAATCAAATCGAGTATTATAATAAATTTTAAAGAACAATGTTTTCTGTTTAGCAAATATAATTGAACATACTAAGTAACATGCATCATTTCTGTCATAAAGAAGAATATAAAGATAGTAAAAAGTAGAAAATAAAAGTAAAATAACAATGCGGAGGGATTATACACAATAATAAAATGCAATACAAATAAAGAAATTAGTTAGGTAGATATTTTGATAGTCATGTGTTTGTGTGTGTATGTACTTAAATGGGAAATTATTATGATGATGATGAAGAAGAATTTTGTGTACATATTAGGAAAAATAAAAAAAATATTTGCTAGAAAGTATGAGCAATGTGTGCATGTTTTCAAAATTTTTAAATTTTTGTCGCTATCGTTATCCATCGCTCACATTCTTTGTTTTTATAATGTCATTGGTATGTTTGATGGAGTCACTTCTTCTTCAATAACCATTTCTTCGCGTTCTTTAGAATCCTTAATGACAGAATCACTTTGTACATCGCTAGCTGTGTCAATGCCACTATCAGCAGAAATTGTACTTGCTGTTTCCATTCGTTCTTGCTCTTTTGCAGATATTTGAGCAGATGTTGAAGATGATAATGACGATGATGATGAGGAAGAGGAAGTTGAAGAAGATGGTAAATTTGCAGAAGGACTTGGTGAATCATTATCGAATGAATGCATTGATAATGGTGATGAGGTCATAGAGCTAAATTTTGTAAGGATCTTTGGCGTTTCGCTATTTGTAGAGCTATCTGGAGAAGGACAGATTGGTAATGGCGACGTTCCGCGACTATAGCTGCATTAATATATTTATATTTATTATGATTTAGTTTATACAAATTTTTCTTAAAATTTTACCTTTCAGTGAAAAACTTTTTATATGGTTGAGAAGAAGCAGAACTTGAACAAGAATTTCCGTCATCAATTAGTTGATCAAATTTTCGCTTAACTGACCCGAGTGGGCTTGGTCTCATTGCAATTGGTGACATGCTACGTCGAGTAGCAAAAGTCCGTCTAGTCGGTGATGGAGACATACCTGCAGCACATAATCGCATAACATTATGACGACTGTAATAAAATAAAAGATGATAAAGAAGTATGCAATTAAATAAAATTATCTTGAATATACATTACCTTGTGGGCGAGGGAGAAGAACAAGAATTCGAATTTGGTAATGATACATGTAAAGGATTGCTAAATTCGTCATTATTTTTGAATGTCCAGTTTTCACTCATGACTAAGGTGAGATCCTCATAACTTTGTGACATTGAGAGAGCTGTGTGTACTTCTCGCTCATGATTTGCTTCTCTGACATTTTGTGTATCTGCGCATTCTTCAAGTCTAAGTTGAGATACTCGAGGTGCAAGTCGTGGGGGACCCGGGCTGGCCAATCCAGCATTGTTGTTACTGTTATTTATACCGGTGCTTGTACCATTGCTAGAGCATGAAAATCGTCGTGTTCGTGGGGTTAGAAGTGACAATGAGAGATGATCTCTGTATGTATAATTTAGACAATAAAAAATGATACATACATGTACAAAATAAAAAGCCCCATAGAGCGAGGGACAAAGTTCTATTCTAAATACATACCTTTGAGCTAAATTGCTCTGTGAAGCGGCAATTAAATTCATTGAAACTGTTTGATTATTTTGTAATAAATTATTAAGAGATGCACATTTCTTTAAATTCAGGCTCGATGACTTTTCTTCCATTCCAATTTTGTGGAAATTTTTTTCGCTTTCAGTCTTGTATCTTTTCACAGTGAATTTTTAGAGAATTTTCTATATGGGCACAATGTGATGTGATAATAAAACATTAAAACAAATCTTTTGAACTATACATTTGTGACAAATTTATGTAGTTTTTCGGACGATAATATATTAAAAATCAAAAAAATTTAACTTTTCTTTTTCACTTTTAGAAAAACAGCTACGATGTTGAAAAATTCTATATTTTTTTTACATTTTCGTTAAAACCGGCCCCCTTAGTAAACAAATGAAAAGTGTGTATAAACATGTCGTTATTGAGAAAAGTAAATTTTAATATTAGTAATCTTTCCAAAAGAACAAATTGTCATAAAATAAAAACTGATATAAATATTTATAGTTATCGAGACAAACGCAAAGTGCCATTAGTTTTGGCGAATCCTTTTTATTCATCGTGGTATACTTGGTAAAATTATATTAAATTTATAATAATGTATGTTCTATCTAGAAATGTTTTTGATTTTAGTGGTCCAACAGTTTATGACAGCGCTCATATAGGACATGCTTCGACATATGTCCGTCTTGATATTATACAACGCATTCTTAGAAATTATTTCAACATCAATCTAGTGACATGCATGAATATCACAAACATTGATGATAAAATCATCAAAAGAAGCAATGAATTAAGAAAAGATTGGAAGTTATTGGCAGAGGAGTATGAATCAGAATTTTGGGAGGACTTGACTAAATTGAATATATTGCAACCAGATATTAAGCTAAGAGTGACTGATAAAATTCCAGAAATAATAAAATTCATCGAAGATATTGAAAAGAAAGGATTTACTACTATTTCATCAAATGGCTCAGTGAATTTTAAAACTTCGGCTTATAACAAATATGGAAAATTGCATAATGTTGTTCTTGAAGACGTCTCAGCAGCGGAATTTGCTCTTTGGAAATCAGCCAAAGAGAATGAACCGTGGTGGGAATCAAAATGGGGAAGAGGAAGACCAGGTTGGCACATCGAGTGTTCGACATTGGCAAGTCTTGTTTTTGGATCGCATTTAGATTTTCATGCTGGAGGAATTGATTTGAAATTTCCACATCACGAAAATGAAGAAGCACAAAGTTGTGTATTTCATGGCTGCAATGATTGGGTTCAGAATTGGATACACACTGGACATTTGCATTTAAAAGGTCAAAGCGAAAAGATGTCAAAATCACTTAAGAATACAATATCAATAGGTGAATTTTCAAAAGAACACTCAGCTGAAAAGTTTCGAATGGCATGCTTGCTGTCTCATTATCGTTCATCAATTGAGTTTGGTCCAGAATTAATGTTTGCTTCTGATGCTATTCTTAAAAGAGTCAAATCATTTAAGGAAGACGTTAAGGCATTCATTACTGGAATAAAAATCGATGGATATGTAGATGAAGAAGAATTAAGAAAACAATTCAAAGAATGCAAAAATAACGTTGATGAAGCATTGAGAGATGATTTCCATACTGCTGTGTGCATTGGTCAATTATCTGATTTGATGCGACGCATTAGTAAAACAATAAATAATGTGAATAAGAAAAATGAGCAGAGGTCATTGAGTGGAAATGAAAAAGCGCTTTTATGTGCTATAGTAAATTATATTGATCACATGCTTGAAATTTTTGGAATAAGCGATGAAATTCGTTCTAGCAAATCATGTGATGATGCACGAATAGAAAATTTAGTTAATTCAATTATAAAAGTTAGGAATGAAATACGATTGAGAGCAAAAGAAATTAAAAGCAAAGAACTTTTTCAAGTATGTGACGAGATAAGACAATCAATGAAACAAAATTTTATAGAAATTAAAGATCATGGAAATTTGTCGTCATGGAGTAAAATAAAATAAAATGACTCATTTCATGGTTTAAATGATAATTGTTTTTGTTTATTTAATGGTAAACGTTGTGACAGTGAATAGAAAATTTCTTTGTAAAAATAATTTATTACTTTTTATAACAAAAGAGTAATTTAAATCATCGCATGCATGTATAGCGGAGAAAGTTAATTTGTTAAAACCCAAGCACCACATCACGTAAACAACAACAGCTCATTCATTTTAAGCTTTGATAACATCGGTCAAATCATCGTATGCACTCTTTAAACATTCAAGAAACTCTTTGCTATTTGTTTCGCTTTTATAATTAGTTACTACACAACCAAGCGATTCATCTTGAATGTTATAGCCAATTCCATAGCCATCTTTTACAACTGGTCCAAATCCTCCAGCTAGTAATCCATTGCTCGTTAATGTGCTTGTTGATAGGACATAATGGTTAATTTTCTTATATGCTGGATCTTTAAAAATGTCAAAATCATCAACAATTCTCACTCTCTCAGCTGCTGTTCGTAATGCAAATAAATGACGATCGAAGCCTTGTCCCATTGCAGCTTCTTTTGTCAATTGATTGTGCTTCTTAGAACATTGTTCCAGCATTTCACGTAATTTTTTGTTTGATGGTTTGCTTTTGCCATCAATCGCCTCAACAAATGCTTTTGTTTCATTTGTGCAGGGTCGCATGGTTTCTGTTCGACCATGGCGGAATGCACTAGTTGAGCAACTTTCATATGTTGAAGCAAATTTCTTGTTTTGTCTATAATAGGCGAGCTGAAAACCCAATTGCATTATTGAATCGGGACTAACTTTGTACTTTTTACACTCAACTTTGTTAAGTTTTTGATATTTGAGGAAATTCATGTCAATTGATGCAATCACATTTTGATGAGCATTAATTGCTGTTTCAATGTCATTTTTCGATTTATCATCAAAATTAAAGTCAAGTTTTCTGACAGTTGCTTCAACGTCCTTAACAAGTTTAGTCTCTGGTCCTACAAATGATTTGTTCATGTCTTTATAAATTTCGTTAAAATATCGCAATACAGAAACACCATCAGTTGGTGAATGCTCAAATGTAATACTTGTGGTTCCTGATTTATCAATTATCACACTCAATGATTTGTCGTACCATCTATTTTTGCAGTCATCAAAGAGAAAATTCCTGACATTGGGAACTGGATTTTCTTCATTGTAAACTGTTTCATCTAGATTAATACAAAAGAGTGCTGAATCAATAGCTTTTAAATTATCAGCATTCTGAGCACTCGAAGATATCAAGTGTTCTCTCGCAGACCACCAAATACGTCTATTTTGTGTTGTTAAAGCACCAATCGGATATGCATTTTTCTCTTCACTTATTGTCAATAAATATTTAATTTGCGTATAAATGAATTCTGGCTCACGAATATTGCCATCAGCATCAAGAACTTCGACAAAATAAAATTGGCCATTTCTCGTTACGAGCACATGTCTCACATCCTTAAATCTCACTATTTCATCCTTGTCTCTTTTTGGAATTCTAGTAGCTGCAAATAAACCTTGAAATTGTACCATATCGAGGGGATAAGCTTTGTAATAATAGGCAGCATATGTGGCAATAAAAGAAGGAAATCTCATAATTTTTGATCTAAAAGCCTCAGTGTCTGTTTTTGATGGATCCATATGATAAATTTCGGGTATAAGCACTTCGTCGTTGAGAGAACGCATAAATCGCATTGAGCTTATGATAACATTTGCAGTACGAATAGCTTGATCATTGTATTCAGCTCGAGTATCATGTTTCATTACCAAAACGGGATTATAATTGACAGGTAGCGGTGCTCGATCTTTTAGATACATCGTATACCACGGTTCAGATATGTATGATGTATGTTTATTAACTTTATCCTTCTCTTTCAACATTGCCTGAAGTTCCCAGCCACCTATTAAATAAAATTCAATAATAATTTTTCCCTTATCATTATTATTTTATGGACTTTATACCTGACTTAATAAATTTGTTGCATGCGTCTTGTGTTTTTTTAAATTCTTCATCAGAAAGCAAAGGTCGTTGTGCGTCTAAATATCTTGCGAGAGTTTTTTCAATTTTCGGAATAGGAAGACGAGGCAGTGATTTTTGGAAATAGTATGTTGGCATATTAGATTTATGTAAATATTGATAATCATCATTTCTGTTTTGTGATAGAAATCTTAAGATAATGGCATATTGCACATCGATTCGATTACGAATCAAAGGAAGATGACTTGCACTCAAAACTTTCATGCCTTACAACACTGACGCAGACAAAAGAAAACTAAAATTAATTATTAAAGAATCTACTTGTGTCAAAATGTATAAAATAGAAAGTTTGAACTTCAAAGTTTTTTGAACTTGATGATTTTCACTAAACAACAAAAAACCTTATATATTTCATGTGATAAAATAATATGTATGGAATAAAAAAGTAAATAAAATTATTTGTAAAAATGACATGATCTGAAATGATTAAAAAAAGTCTATGAAGTAACGGTTTTATGAATTTTAAAATTGAACTTCAAATTTGCTCACTCAAAAATTTTTAGTGATTGAATTTTTATAATAAAAGAGAATCCAAGTTAAACTTCTTCGACAATTTTAGTGAAAAATATTGGATTTTAGGCCAACTAAAGTTGATCACCGTGTGTATTAAGACATCTTCAAAGTGAATAAAACAAAGTACGTGCAATTAAACTGAATTAAACGAGTTTTTTCGACATGAAAAAATGAGTTGAAAAATTTTTCGAGAAAAAAGAAATTACGGTCGCTTGGCGTTAAAATTAAGATAAGCAGCAGTGATTCTTTGTTTTCTTCATCACTCCTCCATTTCACTATTGTGACTATGAAATTCATGATAATGATTCAGTTATCGCGTCTAATTAAATTCTTTTTTTTGCATTTTGATAAAACAAAAGCCAGGCTAAATAAAAACATCTTGAAATTTTTAGCGCATTTTTGTATAGAAAATGCAGCTTATAAGTTCACTTTGGCTGGCTGGCTGGCTGCTTCGAGATCTCGAAAACTACAATAGCTAGAGACTCGCGGTTT
>JACWBX010004391.1:25116-57615 GCA_014622435.1 Polypedilum pembai
TGCTCGTTTTCTTTTATTTCAATCCTAATATTTTATATTTAAAAACCATGAAAGACTTCTTGATGAATTTGAAAATCAGAATTGCTTCAAAGAACTCAACAGTTTTTAACATCAGTTCTTTGTTTTATTGAACTTGTTTTAAATAAAGCTTTTTGATTAGAAACGAATCTGTTAACTCTGTAAACTGTTGATAAACACTGATCTGTGGCGACAAAAATGCGCTTAAGTACTCCGATCCGTGGTCGTGTGCATTCTAAATTTTTTTCGAACTACGACAATTGAAAATTTAGGTAGCGATAACTGGATAAGGGAAGAAAGAAAGATATATTTACGGAATTTTCTTTGTGATGATGACATTTTATTTCATATAGTATATGGTGTTTTTCAATAAGCTATTTGAATATTTCTGTAACAGTGCGTAAATAACTTTTGAGCACTTTAGACTGTAAGTTTGCAATTTAATGCGTCGTAAATTGAGGGAAAAAATCTTTATCATTTCATTTTGTTTCCTTCATTGAATGTGCGAAAAAGAGAACTCTTTAAAACTCAATGATGTGAATTATTAAAAAATGTTCATAATAAAGTAAGAGAGAAGAAAGAAATGAATGTTTAGCGAATAAAAACTTGTACAAATATTTGTCGGATGTATGTCAATATAAGGAGAAAGAAAAGAGAAGAATTGTGGAAAAAATATATAAATTTTAAATATGCTTAAGCAAGTCTAATTTTTTTTAAAAAAATGAAACTATAAAGTGCGCGAGCAAACAAAAGATATAGAGACAGACAAGCTTGTGACGAAAGCTCTATTTCTTCAGTTCTGTAGAATTTTGATGAATAATCATTTGTGATGATGTCGTCATCATTGTGTATGGTGTATTTTATATAAAAGCGATTGTTAGTTTTAAGCTAAAATTCAAGCCACATTTTTCTTTTTCGAAAATAAACACCAACATTTCATTTTATTTTGATTGTTCTTTTTAATTAAATTACACCCCATTTAATACGTCACCATCATCATCGATTCTAATTACTTCACATGTCAATGTATGTGGTAGGAAAAAATCATGCATGCGGGAGATTGTATTATTTGCGGTGTTATGTGTGAGAAAAAGCACCTAGTTAGAATTTCTAAGTTTTCAAGGTAAAGGTAACAGAGACATGAAAAAATTCAATATTATGGTGCAACAACAATAACATGTGATTGATGAAGTGAAATAAACATACAAAAATGTGCGGTTCTCTTTCTCTCATATACACACTCACAAGGTCGCTCGCATAATGAATAAATGGGAACGAACGGGAATTATAATTTGAATTTTGACATAATTATTTTTTAATAATGAAAGATTTATACAAACTAAATTTTAATTTTCTTTTTAGATAAATAATGGCAAATAGTCAACGTGGAGGAGGAATTCAACGTCCAAATGGTTCAACACAAAGCAAAATTTGCCAATTTAAGCTAGTGCTCTTGGGTGAATCGGCTGTCGGTAAATCATCACTTGTGTTAAGATTTGTCAAGGGTCAATTTCACGAATATCAAGAGAGTACTATTGGAGCCGCTTTTCTCACTCAAACCGTGCACATCGACGAGACTGCAGTCAAATTTGAAATTTGGATAAGTATCTACCTATATAAATCTCATTTTCTTATTTTTAAATTTGCATGACATTCCTGTCTAATATTTATGTATTTTTTTTCTTTTCATATTAATTACCATTCATTTATTATTGGAAATGTTTTAACTACTTTTTTTGATCCTAATTGACGTTCTTTTGATTGAAATATATGAATTATTCTCTATTCACGGATCAAATATACGATACAGCTGGAAAGTATTTTTTTTATTAAAATCTATTATTGTTTGCTTTTGTATAAGCAATCAGATCAAAAATTTTACACATTTTTTAATTTAATTTTATTTTCACATGTCATTGATAATTGATTGAAAATCAACAGGACAAGTGAGTATTACATTTTTTCTATGATTGAGAATTTATAAACTTATCACTTTATTGTATTTTTTTAGGAACGTTATCATAGTTTAGCTCCAATGTATTATCGTGGCGCGCAGGCGGCTATTGTCGTATATGACATTCAAAATCAGGACAGTTTTTCTCGTGCTCAGACGTGGGTCAAAGAACTTCAACGACAGGTTTATATTTTATTGTTGGTTTCTTTGTTATTTTTCTCACATATGTATCTCTTGTGACTATGTAGGCCTCGCCGAATATTGTTATAGCCCTAGCTGGCAATAAAGCGGATCTTGCAGCAAGTCGAGCTGTTGACTATGAAGAAGCAAAACAATATGCTGACGAAAACGGATTACTATTCATGGAGACTTCGGCAAAGACAGCAGTCAATGTGAATGAAATATTTTTAGCAATAGGTATTAATATCTGAATTATATCATTTTAAATTACTTATGTAAATATTTTTTTGTAGCGAAAAAACTTCCCAAGAACGAAGGAACTGGGCAGCAAACAAATATACGTCCGCAAGCGGGTGAAACGAATAGAACTTCAGGGAATTGCTGTAATAAGTGATCACATGTTCTGGCATCGAAGGTAATTGTCATTTATTGACTTACAACGTTGAATTACATTTTTTTTCTAATTTTTACATTTTAGATCAGTGGAAATCAGAAAAATAATTCTATTATTGTCTTTTTTATTACTTTATAGAACAAAAAGAAATTTTAAAAAAAATTGCATAAAAAGTTTGTTTCCGAGAATGAATTTTGTTTAAAATATTTAGAAGAAAGATTTTTCTTGGATTCGCAATGAATATGAGGATGATAAAAAATAAATATATGATTATCACCCTGCTTTTATATTGATTTAAAAATATAAAAATGTGGTAAAAAACTTTATTATTATTGCATATAAAAAATATATTATTATGATTATTGTATTAAGTGGAGATAAAACAACAAAAACAAAAATCGTGAAGAAAAATCAACAGTACCGTTCTATTCTATCTAATTAATAACATCTTCTTATCTATATGTATAAATACATACACAATCACTTATCACATTCTATATCAATATTCCTTTTCTGTTCTTAAAATTGGCTTATGCTGCATTAACATGTGCTTTCAGTTTTAACATCGCAACTTTTTTTCATGACGTAATTCTCAATACACATATTTTTCACATTCATTCACACAATTCATATAGAAAGAAGAGAAGAGTAAAAGAAAATTTCTGTAATTTTGAAACATTCCACGAAAGTAAAATTATGAGAAATTTTTTGTCCAAAACACTTCTTTATCTCAACATTAATTTACAAAAATTCTAATGACATGAAATGTGAATTGAAATTGAACTTATATTTTTATTTTGTAAATTTATTTTGTGGAAATAAAACTTTCGGGAACGTTAGAAATTTCACAAAAAGAAAATTGAATGTATTTATCATAACATGAATCGTTATAATACAATAAAGATTTGAGTAAAACTGAAAAATTCTCTCAATTTAAAATTTGTTTTATTAAATTTTTACTTCTAAAATATTTTTCACACAGATTATATATCACAACTAACTATTTTTATTAATGTCAATGAACGAGAATGATCGCTCTTGTTATTAAATTTTCATGCTGTTTAAATTAATTTTCAAAATTTCTTGGCATAAGAAATTTTTTTATAACGGTAAAATGTAAATTGAAAATTTGAGATTTTTTATATTGATTTTTCTTTGGCAAACTAAACTGATTTCCATTCAATAAAGGATTCTGTAATTTAATCTAAAGAAGTAAAAAATAAAAAAATTATTAAATTTAAAATCTATTTTTTAAATTTTAAAAAATTGACTTGTAAAACTAAAATTTTAATTTTAAAATATTTTCCAACAATATTACCTGCAAAATGTTTTAAAACGATTCTGAAAAATTAGTCATGATTATTTTATTATTTAGTCGAATTCATAAGTTTGGCAAAATTTATATTAACTGACTTATTATGTTGAATATATCGAAAAGAAACTTGAGCAAATGTTGAATAAAATTTTAATTTCATTGGTTGAAATTTGTAAAAATGGTGGAAAGTAATGAAGACACACCCACAAAAAAATCTTTTTTTTTTAGAAAGAAAAATCATCGATATTTCAGTCGAGATTAGTGAGTCAAGTGGTACACTTGATATTTCAAGAGCTGAAATATTTTTTGTGTAAAAAAATTTAGAAAAGAATTAGGAAAAATTTGAATTAGTGATATTATTATAAAAGTTTATTTAGGAATAAATTTTACTAAAAATTTAAATTTTAAAATAATAAGAATGTCAAGTTTTGATTCAGACAATGACTTTCTTCATGAAGATTATTACGAGACGAATGGAAATTATTATTCAAATGGAATTTATCAAGGTAAATTTATAGAATTTAATGATCTTCAACACATTTTAAAAATCCACTCGAAACAAGTGTATGTGTATTTTATTTTAGTAGGCTAGATTGTGCAAACATTCAGTTTAATTTAAATACCTTCTTATTTATTTTTATACACAAAACATTAAAAATCTCAGTGACGATGAAAGAAAAGTAGTTTTAATCATGCGAATAAATTTTCTTTGTTATCATAATGAAAAAGTTGAGCAAAATTATTTTTAAAAAAATCAACTTTAAACGGAAACTCAAAAATTTTTGGAAAATATTATGGACTTTTTTTATGGAGTGAAAATTCAATGTGCAGTTAAAATTATTTTCGAACTTACTGAAAATGTTTATATTAACTCTAAGATCATTAAAAAATTTAACGTAAACATAAACAATGTCCAGGAAAAGTAAGAGAAGAAAATTGCCGAAAAAAAGTACTACATACGATGATGATGTTTTATGTTCATTTTCTCCTTCTTCTCATTTTACAAATTCTCTTTCACTCTCATGTATGTGGTGGTACAAGAAAAAAGAGAAACATACCAAACAGTGTATCAATGCATAAACAAATCATCAATTTACTAGTGAACACGTGTCAATTTCCTTCTTTATATCCATCATTTCTTTGAAATGGATACATGCTTCATAGATAGTCAGTGCACTGCTCTTTATAAACAAAACTAATTTTCTCATTCACATGTCATTTTAAAATGAAATTTGTGTATTAAATGATCCTTTACATAAGTAAACAAACTCATTGATGACATTAGTGATGACATTTCTTTTCCTTATGCGATTAAACAGGAAATCAAGAAGATTATGAATATATGAGAAAGTTTTCATCTACTGATGAGTCAATTAATCAATCTTCACCAACATCTAGCTATCACTATCCCGTTTATTCGCAACTTGATAAAAATGGTAAAAACAATTGTTTTTTAAACATGAAAATTTATCTCTAAAAGTCGCATTTCTTATTAGACTACATAATTGACGACTATTATTCACCAAATCGAACAAATATTGCAACATCGACAGTAAATTACAACAATAATGTGATTACAAACAAAAATGTTATGGATATTGTGACTTCGAATGTTGAACCATCATCAGCTCATGTACCAGTAGTGCGCGTTGTGAGAAAAAGAACGACGGCAAATAAAAAAGAAAGACGAAGAACGCAGAGTATTAATTCTGCTTATTCCAGCTTACGTGAACACATACCTAATGTACCCAGTGATACTAAATTATCAAAAGTAAGAATTTTCACTTTATTATTTTAGTAAAAATTCTAATTTTGAAATTATTTTAAATAGATTAAAACATTGCGATTAGCGACGTCATATATAAGTTATCTCATAAATGTTCTCGAAGGTGAAGATGGAACTATTAATACTTGCAATTTCAAAAGGTATTTCTTTTATCTAAAAACTTTTCATGAAAATATTTTAATTTCACTTAATTTTCTATTAAACAGCGGATTTCGAGCAGAACTTGTTCCGTCTTCAAGAAAAATTAATGCTGAGCGACGTGCTTTAATGAAAAAAGAAATTCAAGTGAGTATCTCAAACAATAATTTTTATTTCTAATTTGATTACACAAATTGATAGTCCTACGTAAAAGCTAACTAGAAAGCAAGAGAGAAAAATTATTGCATATTGAATGGAAATATTTTATATTTTTTTTTCTATTTCTTAATAAACATTAACATGTGCATCTGGTTTTTGTGGTTTGATTATCAACATCAAATTCCATCCCTTTTTATTTTAACTTTTCTCGTTTACTTAACCCCAGCGTAAAATATTTTTTTTTTGCCACTTGACAGTGCGAGATGCAATTGTACCAAACAAAACAAAACAAACCCTCATAATTACCCTAAAATTGAATGACTTTATTTAATGACAGCACGATTGTGAGAAAAATTTGGTAAATAGTCAAATGCATTACGCAAATTAAAGATCATTTTAGCTATAATATCATCATAATAAATTTAAAGTGTGTTGTTGATAATGAACGTACTCCTCCATTAACTCTCTGAATAATAAACTCTCACATTGATGAACACAAAGAGTATAAAACAAGCGAGAGAGATATGGGAAATTGTGTTTGAGGAATTTATTTTTGCTGTGAAAAATAGATAAAAATACACCTTACTCATTCATTTTTCATCCATATGCGCATATTCGAGATGTGGTGTACGCGCACGAGAGTAATAGAGGAAAATAATGATGTTGATGGCAGAGAGAAAAAAGAGGCGTAAAACGCTAATCAATTTTATTGAGGTATTTTAGTGTAGATATTTTTAAATTTTTTAGTGCCATTGATTCATCAAGGCCGAAATAAAAAGAAAAAGAAAATTTTGTGTTTACAAAATTCTAACAAGGAAGATAAATTTCTTCTTCTAAGTTGCAATATGAGAAGTTTCTTATGTTTTTTTCGGTGCATATTTATCTTTTACACTGTGAATGAAAAGGATCGACTAGTTGAAGATGAAGAGGGAACTCCTTTAAGTAAACATGTCAAAAACAAATAAAGAAATTTCCAATATGTTTATTCAAAACGCATTTTTTATTAATATTTATGTGTTTAAAAAAGACAAAGTGAATACTTAATGAAATATTCTTTATTCTATACATTTTGTTAAAGCTAAGCTAATTGTATACTCTCTAATTTGTTGCCGTTTTCAAATTCTTCATCATCTGTGCTCATAAAAGATTTTCTTTCTCTTGCTCCCTTATTCTAAAAGAAGAAGCAAAATGATACATTAAAAGGAGTAAAAACCACTTGAACCACTTAAAATTGGTGCATCTTAGAGCAAAGAAAAACACAAAAAAGAGGTTTTGAAGAACAATATTTCACATGAGTTATGCATACACATGCATAGAAAAATAATGCGGCAATATAAAACAAATCGAGGTCGCGACTTTTTATCTCTCTCATTCTTCAATTTTAAATTTAACTTAATGAAAATTTTTATTAATGTCGCGACCAAACGTTCATTTTAGCGTTCAAGTGTTCATGCCAGACATGATTTCTCTTTCCCATGTACTCGTATCTATTACAATTATGTCTACTTACTGACTAAAATTAATAATTTTCCATCAAAGCACTTAAAAGCGAGTGAATGAGTATCGGAAGTTTTGATAAAAAGGCTTGAATCTCGATATCAAATTAAATATATTCGTTTCCATTAGCCGGAAGATTTCACTCAAATTTCTCAAATCTATATTTTTACTGATGAGAAATCTTTTTTCTCTCATTTTCAGAGTCAAATAGAACAACAACAAAAGCAGCAACAAAATCAAAATCAACACGGGGAAGACAAGAAAAGGACTGGATGGCCTCAATCAGTTTGGGGTAATGTCACACTTGGACGAAAAAATTTAAAGTGATTCATAAAGAGCAATGATTTAAGACTTTTTTCAATCTCTCTGCTTCACTTGCTTTCAATTTATGTACTCTCAAAATTTAATGTCTATAATACACTTGGCTTGATTTATTGCTGAAACAAGAAAATAAAGTATTGAATCTTTAGACTTTCAAATAACATTAAAAATTTTTAATTTTATTATCGCCAAAAAATTAAAAACTATTTATTATCACAAAGAAGAGCAACACCGCGTAAAATCCAATGATCAGGATGTTCTTTCGTTGGCAAGTGAAGAGCAGTGATGAAATTTAAGTCTGTTCGATTTGCTTTTTTATATACGGGACACTCGTAGAGATTTTGACCTTTGCCTTCAAACACATTATTTGCATAAATTCGTATGATTGGCATTTGTGTATAAAGAATTTTATAAGTTGATTCGACTAGACGATTTTCGCGACGATTCCATCCGGCACCATCGAGAAAGAGACCGTGCACATATATACCAGAACGTGGATAGTCTTTGATATCACTTACAGAAAATTTCATAACTTCGTTTTGAAGAATTACTTTATCCAGTGCCCAGCCGACATTTGCTCGAGCAGTTTCTTGTCGCATAGCAGTAAGAAAACCTTGTGGGTTGAAAAATCCTGTCATCCAATATGATTTTGGTCGAGCCTTGAAACACCAATCGGAAAACTGCACATTGCGCTCAATCAGTTCACTAAACCAGAAGCCAAGAGTCGATGCAAGCCAGCTGCCTCGTTTCCAAATGCTTGGCACACGTGCATCATAAATATTGTCGAATGCATCACGTAAAGTTTCACTCATAATAATTGTACCTTCAATTGCCAAAAGCAACTCTTCTAGTGTTGTTTTAACTAATTTGATTATTTTTTGCATTCTATCAATTTCTTGACGCAGGAAAATATTCATTGGTGTAATTTCCTTTGTCAATCTTTGTTTTACTTCAAATTCATCATAAAATGGTGGCATACGTGCTTGCATATCTTTAACTTGTCTTGTCACTGCTGCTTCTCTTGTCTCACCTGCACCACCTGATGATTCTTTTGGTTGCACAGAAATAATTGTTTCGAGTATTTCTTTAGTTTTATTTGTTT
Source organism: Polypedilum pembai (assembly GCA_014622435.1). Classification (NCBI taxonomy): domain Eukaryota; kingdom Metazoa; phylum Arthropoda; class Insecta; order Diptera; family Chironomidae; genus Polypedilum; species Polypedilum pembai. Next base: position 33,981 of record JACWBX010004391.1, read on the forward strand.
GGAAAGTAATATCTGCGTTTGCGTGGAGGCCATATAAATTTGGTGGGTCGGTTGTAGACATTGTATCGAAATATTCCATATAATCTTCAGTTGTCTTTCTTACAACAATTTTGTAACCTTTATAGAATTCAAAATCCTCATCAAACATTTTATCATTAAAATAAGTCTGTAAAATAAATAAAATTTGAAAATATTTGAATTTATTCATAAAATAAATTTAATTTTACACACCCTTGCAAGACAATTAAGCAAACGTTTGTCATAATCGTCGGTTACTCTTCCACCATATTGTACTTCGCCAATCATGTAATTTACAGTTTTCCAACTAATATCAGTATCAACTTCGTTTAAATGTTTCTGCATGAATAAGCAACTTGCAAGCCAATCTGATGAGTTGAATTCATATCTAAACGAAAAAAATATTGAAAAATTCATTTTCATAAAATAAAAGTTGTAAAGACTTACGGAATATTCCAACCTAATGCGCCAAATTTTCTTCTCTCTTGTACAGTTGTATGTAAAGTTGAAGTGCTATAAATCAATGGCAAATAAAGTGGTGAATCACTATAATCGAACAGTTCCATGCTCATTGAATTGTAAGTTCTTTTAAGACCAGCTCTCATGCCAGAAGGTGGTTCATTAGTAAATTTGATTGCCATTTGTAGCATTGTGATAGGAAAATTGGGATGAACCTCTGTTGTAATCCAAAGTCTAAACATTTCGTCAAATCCTTCACCAACTCTTTCCAGCTCCATCAACTGTTGTGTCAGTTCATTCATGTATTCGAGACCAAGATGACAATTTTGTAGCAGTACCCACGAACCTTCTTTGAGTGACTTCTCGATTAATTTCCTTGCATGCACTTCCTGACCTTGACCCATAGAAATAGCAGATACTTTTATTTGATTTTTCTTTGCCAATGATTCAATTGAAGGAGTTGGATCAGAACCCATTGAAAGGAAGCAAATAATTGGTGTCAACGGTCGGCTTTCTTCTAGCATAACTTCATAATTAAGTACAACTGGATCAGCAAACTTCGGACCAAGGGATGATGCAATGTATTTTCTACTCTGTGACAATGTTCGATCTAAACAGAATGATCTGATAATTAGTAGTTTACGGAATGCATCAAGTGAATTGTAGCCATCTGGAAAAACTTCTTCTTCGGGTGCATTTTTTTCATACCATGCCTTCCATGTTCTATCATTTGCTTTTATTTGATCCAAAATACTGTGAAACAGAGGAACAAAGGACAATTGTACAAGATTCAACCAAGTAATGTCAGTAATCCATCTACAAGGTTTCGGAGAAACTGAATTAATGTCGAGTGCAGCACCACCTTTGATGAATGTCTGAAATTCTTCAAATGCTATGCGACCACGTTGTAAGTCAATGTCGAGAGTCATAAGTAACACAAAGAGAAATTTATGAGTTTCATATAATCCACGTGTTTTGTATTTGAAAATGTCATAAGAAAGGTAATCGATAATTGAATTTATACGTTTGTATGTGACGGGACTTTTATCGGCGTGTTCCAGTGAATAATCAAATCGTTCAAGAAATTGAACGAGAGATGTCTGATACATGTTATTAACTAATGACATTTTGACAATCAGAAAATACAAAACACTGCCTCTTGCAGCTACAGGACGAAATTCTTCACGAGCTGTGTTGATTGTCACTTTTGTCTCTTCAGCTGATTCCAGTTTTTCTTTAATTTCAATTGCTTTTGATTTGCTCGTATTAAGCACTTCCATAACGCTCAAATCGTCAAGTAAACTTCCTTCTGTTGTTGACAATTTATAAAGCAAATTTGCTTCAAGTTCTTTACTCAATTTTTTATTTGCTGTCACATCCATGTCCAACTGCACTCTTTCAGCTTCAATTTCACGTCTTTCTGAAAGAATTACTCTTCCAAGCAATTGATCTTCTAATCCTTTCATTGTTACAGTAAAATCAATAATTGATGTACGAGCAGCAATTTCAGGTGAATACATTGGGTTTGGTAGTTTTGTAGTGATGAAAAGTTTAAAATCTTTATGAACGTCAATTTCTTTATCTCCGACTTTCACTTTATATGACATTCCCATTTTAATATAATTTTTCTCTAATATATTATCTAAGCATGGATCGAGTTCTTCACCTACATCTTCAATTAACATAGGCAAACCTTGCTGAATTGCATCTTCAAGATGATTTCTAAAATATTTATGATTCAATGTGGTCACAATTAAATTATCTTTTTCTTTTTGTTTAATCCATGCTTTTCCTTGTGATTGTGGATCAATAAGCAATGGATAGCGATGTGCTTGTGTAACAATTATTCCATTCTGAATTGAAAGTTCATCGTTAGGAAGACCTTGTAAGTTCCACTCACCAATCGTTGCTGTATCTGTTAAACGTTCAACAACATCAATGTTTTGTGAAAATGGAATTTCTCTTTTCTTCAATTCTTTTTGCCATGTGTTTTGTAGTAAAGCTCTAAAGAGTTGATTAAATGGGCCAGTATACGATAAGAAACCACATAAAATCAACACATCACCAACAAGCTTTTGAATTTCCTTTTTAAAAATTTTAATTTGCTCAGTCCATCGTATTCTCTCATCTGATAGACCCGTAATCATCGCATGAGCTGCATCTAATTTGCTTTGTAACAATGCGGCGTCATCTTTTACTCTCTGCAATGTGTCATTTGCAATTTTGAATTCTCTTTCAGCTTCTTGTACTTCTTTATTTTTCAATTCTAGAGCTCCTTCAAGCAAATGTAATTCATGTTCTGCTTTTCGTAATTGATTTTCTTTTACTGCGAGATCAGCTTTAAGTGGAATAACATTTACATTGACTTTATAGAAATCTGCCATTGCACGTGTCCATTTAAGCAAGCCTGCAACTTGACCACATGCAGCCATTGCAGCTTCCAATGTGTATTGAGGAAATTTAAAATAAGGTTGAAGAAGATCAATTGTTTCAGCATCAATTGTGTCACGTTTAAAATCACGAACTTTTTTCAAGAAATTAACATCACCCATCAATTTTGTTGATTCATTCCAAGACATTTTCAAAAAATTCTTTTCAAAATCCATTTTCACAGGATCAAGACGCAGTTTACAAAGAATAAGAACACAATCCATAATGACAGTTATCAAATATGGTGGTTTTCCTAAACGTCGGACTACAGCAATGTCTTGTGATTTGATTGTTTTCAACGCATCTTCAGCTACCTTCAATTGTGGTAGAGTTTTCTCTAACTCAACCATAGCAATTTTACTTGCTTTGTTAATATTTTCGACAAGAACTTCTTGAATTTCTTTTTTTTGCTGCACTTCAATTTGAGCTGCACCAGCAATTTTTCGACTTTCTTCAACACTTTGAATAACTTCTTGAGCGTTCACTTCAGCTTTTGAAATTTCAACTTTTTTCATTTCCATCTTTTTTTTCAAAATATCAATCGACTCAGCTGCCTCTTTGAGTTTTCCTAAACCATTTGACATTTTCATCGATTGATCTTGAATTGTTGTGAGACGTTCTTTGTAAATTTCCTTATACCCAGATAGGAATGAGAGGAAAGATTTCGGTGTAACATTCGCTTGTCGTCGGAATCTATTGAAAATGTTAATAAGAAATTTGATTTATGCAAGTTAACATATTTCTTACCTTTCAAAATAGTCAAAACAAGTCTCAGATACATTGTCATGCACATATGCCATCATTTCAATTAAATCATTTTTAACTTCATCTCTGCACTCTATGGAGTAGTCTTTAAGAATATATGTCGAAACTGAAACTAATGCATCCATAGGCCACTTCTGGAACCAATCTATTGTACAGCCAGATATTAAACCAGGAAATTTCAAAGCTCGATTTCTAAACTTTTCACCAATTGGTGAGAAGCACAGAACAATATGAAGATTATTACGAGCACGCGATATGAAAAAGTCATAGAGATTTTCTTGCGTTGGAACTCTTTTGGGATCAGTCTTCTTCATAATTGGAATTAATTCATTTAAAATTTCATCAATTTCATCTTTAGCGAAGAGATTTGCTATTTCACCAGAGCTTAGAACGTTATTGAGATATTCAAGAAAGCTTTCGTCTTTAATATCGTTATCGGTAAAAATAAAACTTATGCCTTGACCAATTACACCAGCAACATGATACAGAAATTTAAATTCATCAGCAAAATTATTGATGTTGTATGCTCGTGTGAGTGTGATTTGATGAGATCTATAACCCGCAATGTATGAAGCAAGTTTGGTCAAACTTTGCTTTCCACTTCCACCAACACCCACCAATAAAGCATTTCCTCTGTGAAAGTTAATTAGTTTTCATATACAAACAATTTCAAATGTATTTAAAAATACTTACCTTGATGTTCTTAATATTCTTGAAATAATCATCAAATGAATGAGACCATCTTGAAAAAGTACCAAATCGAGTTTACTTCCTCGTACTTCTAAGTTATATTGAGTCATAAAACTATAAATTCTCTCAGTAACACTTTGGAAATTAGGAATTTCTTCATACAAAAAGTATTGCGAAAACATCTTATCATCACCAACATCTTCCACAGGTTCATCAGGCTCATCTCGCAAAAAATCAACAAAGTAGACGTCTTCTTTAGGAAAATGTTCATATTCACTTCCAAGCTCTTCACTAGCGAGAGATTGCATTTTCATCCTAAACCAATCTCGATCTTCTGTGTTAATGAATCGATCAGCAATGACTCTAGTGCACTCATGAGACCACAATTTTAATAATGCTCCAATGTTTTGACATTGCTTACTTTCAATTTTCAACATTCCACCCCATATGCGTGATAAATCACGAAGATTGAAAATATAATGAAATTTAGCTGGAGTTGGAAGCATTTTGACTTTAGTTTGTTGCCATAATTTGCGAGTTAGCGGAATTAGTCTTGAAATAAAATCAACGATTTCCATATTAAAGCGTGATGGACAAAAATAACCATTTCCAATAACTCCAAAAATTTTATCCATTGACTTGTTGCTTGGTAATGTACAATTGAAAACATTAAATTGTCTCTTCAATCTTGCGGGAATATCATTTCTTCCACCACCTGCATGAATCATAGCAGCAAGTAATTGAATATCAACAATCGTTATAAAATCACCAGGACGATCGAGAGAATAAAAGCCTGAATGTTCCATTAATTGGCGAACAATTTCATTAGTAACTTGATCACCCCACTCATTTACTACTGGCATGTTGATGTCGTCAATGAAAATTGTCATTTTTCTCATTTGAGGTGGTCCATAAGTCAATCCAATTCGTTTTTCTACATATGACTCGATAATTCGTTGAAACATATTTGGTGTGGTTGCTGATGAGAAATTAAAGCTTTTCGATAAATGCTCTTCAGGATTGTATGTGTTTGACATATAGCTTTTGATCATAACAGTTTTTGCAGTTCCTTGTTCACCCATCAATAGAACAGATTTATTTTGTTTAGCGATTGTGTCAATGAGAAATGCTGTTCGAACATTGTCAACATTTGGAACTAAAATACTGGAATAGTCAGGCACATAAGTTGATGGATAAACATACTCTTCAATTTGTGTATTCCACGGCTGCCAGTTACCGTTTTGGTCAACAAGAAATTCAAATATCGATTCACCTCTCTCAATATTTGGCCATTTCATTTTCGATTGATGTGAAAATACAAATTGCTCCATTTTATCTCGATCTTCCAATTCAAGAACAGCTCCCAGCGACCACATGAGCGCAAACAAAAAAATTCTCTCTAGATGGGCTTCACTATATTTGATTTCGTTATCAATAAGTCCATTTAACAAATCACATGTTTGTCGAATATAAATTGCTTCGAGAAGTTTCATTTTAGCAGACAACTTTGTTTGCACAAATAAATGCAAATCGCCATAAATTTTATTAAAGAACTTTTTCATTGAATTTTTTTGATTTTCCGGTCTTGAAAATAACCATCCATCAAGAATCACATCCCAAGGCATAACTGAACTACTCATAAATACCATTCCCATTCTGCTAACAGTTGCAGGCGATGCATTATCAATTGCATCAGGCTCAAACACAAGTTTACAATTTGGACTCATAACTATACGATCACCATTAGCAAGGGTCAATGTCTTGTTGTCATCCAAAACTGAATTGAGATTTTCAATCCAAACTGCATCAACGGGTCCATCGAGAGTTAACCATACAAAATCAGTCTTGAATTTTAATGTTTTTCTCCACAAAACTGAGAAAATTCCATCTGTCCAATCATTTGTTGTAACATCAAGACGACCAAACATTTGTGGAGCTGTAATTGCTTTTGGATTCATTCTTAATTCTTTATGAGGCAATCCTTGAATGGTGAGACTTGACAATAATGTGGTGATGCATTTGCTTTTGCCCGCACCGGTTGGACCGAGCACCATAAGACCATGACGAACAAGTGATGTTTCATAAAGTTGAACAATTTTTAAATTCCAAGCTGGATGATTTATGAGTTTAAGTTCCTCAACTGCTTTACTTATAGCATCTTGCAAATTTTTTCGTGATGAAGTTTGCAATTTAAGACTCGGAAAGAGATCAGCAATAAGTGAGAGGAAAAGAGGTTCATCTTCATCAACTAATTTTGATAAATTCATGTCACGTAGAACTTGCATAACAATTTCATCTTCTTGCAACTTTCCAGTTGCTGCTCTTTTTGCAGCTCCAAGTGTTCTCAACACTGAAAGAATATTTCTTAAACCAAAATCATAATGGACTTGCTTTGACAGTTGCTCTTCACATAGTTTATAGAGAGTGTAAAACTTTGCAGCTAACTTGACATTGTCACGAAAACCACAACTTGCAAGTTTGACTCTCATGATAATTTGTCGATCAGGCACCATCATTGCTACTGTTCGAAACTGAATTTTTAAATTTTCAGGCAATTCTTGGCGTCCTGCATATCCAGGATTCATCTGTAATAAACAAAAAATAAAATGATGTCACAAAAAATTTATTTAAAATTAATCTTACAGTGATAAAGAGTCCAAACTCAGGATTTAATTTGACAGTATCACCATCACTAAAAATAAACTTTTTCTGTTTCTCTTTTCTTGCATTCAATACAATGTAAATTTGTTGAGCAGCAACTGAAAGTACAGGCAATTCAATTCTGTTAAATTCATCAAAACATCCCCAAGAACCAGACTGGGCAAGTCCTTTGAAAATCCTTCCCAAGCCTCGAAAATCCATTTGATCTGAGCAGTTAAAAACAACGACAAGTTTTCCTAATGCTCTGCCCATGTCTTTCGTTGTTTCAGTTTTTCCAGTACCTGCCGGGCTAAACATTTATTTTAAAAGATAACTAATCTAATATTTAAAGTAAGTTTTATACTTACCCAGCAGGCGCACCACCCATATTTAGTCCTATAGCTTGTGCTAATGTGATGTAACAGCGATCAGTAAGTGGTGTGATTGCAAGACGATCTGTTACACCGAGATATTCGTTTTGATAAATAAAATCAATGTCAGTAATTTTAACTAAAATTTCTTCTACGTTAAAGTCATAGTAGAAGCGTGCTTGTTTTTGCCATTCAAAATCATTTGCTGTTTTCACTTTGCTTCTTACAAGATCGTCAAAAATATCACGTTGATGTACATGAATAGTTACAAGTGTTTCGCAGCAAATTCTTTGAAGTTTCGTAAGATCCATTACCGTTTGATCGACTAAAAAATTCAGCATGTCTTGCATCTCCTTATTTTTCTTTGCCATAATTTTTCTATCTATTTTGCAATTGTTAAGTGCATATTCCGCATCCTTTGTCCATAAGAGTTGAATGCAAATTAATTGTGCTTGTGCACAAAGTATAGAAAGTTGTGTTTTGTAGTCGAATTTTGCATCTCCAATTTGCGATCCAACATTTCCCAAAATATTTTTGACTGTCTCAAGAACTGAGTCTAAAAGTTTTCCAATCCACACTTCAACGAGTCCAATGCATCGAACAGAAGTCAAAAGTGGAATTTTTTCTCCATTGCTGGAATACATTGAGATGATTGTGTCTGGTTTTTCTTTATCAAAATCTACGCGCGCAACGCCATCAAAAATACTCAACAAATGAGGCTGAATTGAATTAGGATCTGAAGCTTGTCCAAGAATTTCAAGTAAAACGGGATCAGAAATGAAGAAGAAGCGTGGAAATATTAACCTTTTTGACTCGAGATAGACAGTTAGTGATTTTTGACAGAGTTCAAGTTGTTCAAGCAGAAACTTTAGACCATTTGAGACAATATCATCGCCTGTACAAATTTCTATTACATTCGGATTATCTCTAGTCTTGTACATGATTTTCATCCATCCTTTATCAATATTTCCAAATCTTTTTGCTTCTTGTGGCAATTGTCTTGAAATATCACCACCAACAAAGACAGCTTCAAGATACATCCATAAACTTTGAACTTGGAGCCATCTTTCGAGAATTTCGTTAGTATCAGACAGTTTGTGAAGCCAGAGCATGATATCTTTCTTAAATGGTGCATTGAATCGATTTGAAGAGAGTGAACTCATTACCATTAGACTGTCTTCGAGTTTAGAAATTATCTCTATCAAATCTGCTGCTTTTATGAGAAGTTCTCCGCGATTTTTGAATAGAGCCAAAGGCATATTGATTTCTTTCCAATCATTGATAACAGTCTGCAATCTGAGTTCTATATTCTGTTCATTAGCTGCGCTCACACAAATCTCTTCAATTTCCTCCTTGTGTTCTAAAAGAGGAGCTTTCATCACATAGCCAAGAGTGAAATTCGAATCTTCAAAATTGAATCTGTATTTGACAACTTTTTCTAACATTACCCAATGTCGTTCTTTCATTGCATTTGATGCCATCAATTCAATTAAAGGACAGCACTCAGAAAAATCATCAATTTTCTTTTTTAATTCAATGAATGCCGGCCAGTCTTTCATGCCTTTAGGAAGTCTTCGGCATCTATTTACAAACTCTTGTATTTCATTATTAATTTTTTCCATATCAATTTCAGTGAAAATGAGTGTGAAATATTCATCAACTGTATACATCACATCAAGATATAACTTATAGAGACGATTGAGAAAATTTATATCACGTTCACGTTTTGTTAGAATAGGATAACTATTTACTGGCAAACCAAAGATTGCTTCGCCACTTGAAAATACTGCAAATTGATGTTGTAGTTGATCTAATCGTGCTTCAAAAAGAATCACACGTTCACTCGCTTCTTTTGCTGAAATGCCTTCAACCATTGGTCCTTTTTCAACAAATTCTCTATCAAAAGTGACAATATCATTTTTAAACTTTTCAACACCTGCTGTTAATTCATTCAATAATGGCGTTTGAATTTTGAGCACTTTCTCACCAACGACTTTTGAGACTTGAAGCATATTATTAAATCGATAACGAAGTCCATCGACACGGTCAAAATCTTCCGCTGGGATATTTAATTTAAATTGAAGAAAAACTGAGTAAGTTTGCTCTATGAGATTTAAATTTTGATCAATATCAATAAAATTTTCACGAATGGCTTTAAGGCAGTCCATGGCTATACGACAGTCGTCAAGATCTTTTAGCTCTCGTGCTAAAATTTTATCTTGAGCATTTATAAAATCAACGTTTCTATCGAGAATGACACGGTAATATTCACAGAGTTTTTTTCCAAGAATTTTCTTCCATAGTTTTGATTGAGCTTCCAACACTTGAATCATTTTATGCCGATCGATTTCTAATATTCCAAAACATATTACCGGTTGAAGTTTCAAAATATCAGTTGTTATTTTGTCATATAACTCTAATTTGTCTCTTATGTCTGCAGTTAGTGGATTACTTTGTACAAATGTTTCAATTTGATCTTCAAGATCGTTTGCCCAAAGATAATTGAATTCAAGATGTAATTTTTTCAACATCTTATTAACTTCTGGCTGCAATTGCAATACTCCATCATCGAAGCTTATTCTGTAGCGTGATACATCTTTGTGGTTCTTTATAATTTCAAAAAAGTTTTTAGGATATACTACTTCACTCAACACTGCCCTCTGTAAGCATCTTTCACGTGATTTTCCCTGCATTCCCCAGGTTGAGACTTCAAGATTTGTTTCCAAAATATTGAGCAGCACCTGATCATAATAATATTGAATTTTGGTAATATCAGGGACAAGTTTGAAATCAGGAATTTTAAGTTCTATATAAGCTATTAAGAGTGGATCATTTTCACGATTGCAGCAGTCGTATGTTCTTATGATGCTTGTTAAATATGAACGTGCTTTTAGAATTTCCATGCTTTTTTTAGAACATTTTGCCAAGACAGAAACAATTCTGTGGTTATAGTAAGCAAAAAGTTCCATACAATCGATGTGAAGCAAAGTTACATCATAATTTAATCCATCATAATCTTTAAAAACATTAATTTCATTATCTTCTGGTGTTGCGTAACCGACAGCTTTAAAAATTTTTTCAAATGAGAGCCAATCATACTTGTGAATTGGTTTAATTTCTTCAAATCGTCGATTATTGTCGTCTATTTTTGAATACGGCAATTGATATTTGCCCGAGTTGTCATAATATGGAACCATTTCAGCTTTTTCAATAAATTTTTTAATTAAATCCACAGCTGACTTTTCTGCTGCTTCTGATTTTATTTTAATTATTTTTTCCACATTCTTTCGATGCTCAACATTCATTTCTAAAAATTCTTCAGGATCCACTGCTTGTTCAGGAAGATGTACAAGAACCATATTTTCAATGTGTCCCAAAAGCGTCTCAATTTGTGCATCATTTATATCATTGATAGTTTTGATAAATTCTTCAAGTGGTTCCAAAACTCTTGCTATATCCACAAAATAATTTTCAATGTCAAATGTTAGCCACGTGATTTGTGAAAAGGCTGGAGCGAAAATTCTTTCTAATTTTATCAAATGAATACGCACTAGTGGAAGAAATATAGATTTGATTGACTTTCGGAGTGTATTATTTCTTTCAACAAGCATTTTAAGTATATTGTATGCATCAAAAACACGATCTTTGCAATATGTTAAAATAGCAACAGATTTTGGAACTTCAAGGCCAAATTTCAACATCGATTCACATTCTCTAACTGCTTGTAGAACGTATGGATTGAGATTTATTATATAGTGATTTGTCTCTGCATGTTTCTTCAAAATTGGACATTCCAAGCGAGATCGAATTTGATCAACATAAATATACCATGCTTTATGAGTAGTCGTTTCATAACCGACAAGAATAGGAGTGAGAAAATTGTACATTTTAACACATTGCTGGGTGACTCTATGCTTATAGACACATTCATGTCTTGTTAGATAGTTCAAAGGTTCTTGAATCTTTTTTCGTAACGTTCGAGCCCAGGATATTCGTGCAATATATGGTGGGATACCTCTTTGCATAGGTGGTTTTGCACGTTCTTCATTGTACTTGTCTTTGATATCTTCCATTTCTTTTAGTAGACACTCAGCTATGTAAATATATCGTTTTCCATACCCAAGACACATCAAATTTAATCTCTCAAATCGTTTTAATGCGATTATTTTAAATTCTACTATAGGAATTTCTTCCAAATAGTTAATCAAAAATTGCTCCATTTCAACTTCGGTTGCTGACACTAACACTTGAAATTCAACAAAATCTTGCTCAAATTGTTTATCTCGATAATCCAGCGGATCGTAGGTAGTTTTGGCAATTTTCTCGAAAGCATTATCAATTTTACTCGAAAAAATTTCCATTCCACCAATTCGAATTCGTTTCAATACTTGATAACGTAAACAAATTTCCATTACTTCTCGAATTTTACACAAACGATTGACAAAGAGTTCAAGACGCTCGAAGAGATAACTTAATGAACATTCGAGTGGTGCCTCACCACTTGATGCAATCTCATCAACCATCAATATATATGTATTTTTATAAACCTCTTTCAAGTTTTTGCATTCGTTAATTTTTCTGACCAGTGTCTTCATATTTTCTGTCCAAATTACTGTAAAATTGTGTGTAAGGTATTTTCGAGATGCGCTGATAATTTGATTTGAGACTTTTGAAAGAAAGCTTGTTATTCTCAGACTTGTGTTAAAAAATGTTGATGTTGAGTATACACCACGAAGGACTCGAAGTAATAATTTAATATGATGACATAATTCATTTGGTTCGCATTGGTACAAAGGATCCCAATATTCCTGAATCGATTGAAGAAATCTTACATTGTCAGTGGCTTCAGATAGCAATTTTCGTAAGTCATCGTCAACTTTCGTCCATTGCTAAAGAAATAATTTAAATATAAATTAATATGTCTCAATTTATGTACTTTACATTTACAATATACCAAAAGAATTTTAGATCTTGATAATTTAAGACAAAGTAAATAGTTGTTAAAAACTCTAGATTTAACGAATTCGGACACGTGACAAAATTTCGCAAGCATTTTTCGCCAATGCTCTAGTTCTTTGAGTGGACCATGATCAACATTTTCTTGAATTAATTGAGTACCATGAGAGATTACAACACGAATTTGATTCATCCAGTGAGTAAATTCAGCTTCACATTTCGAAACATTATCACGGTTCTTACTCGCATCTTCAATATGGCTTTTAGTGAGCAAGACTGCTTTGTAAAAATCATCATTGAAAGGAAATTCGATTCGACATGTGGTGAGATTTTCTTGAGTGCTTTTCAGAAATTGAAGAAATATAGTGAGGCCATAAAGAAATTTTTGTTTGTCTGTCTCTGAACATTCGCCATATTCTTTGAAAATTTGCAAAGCAGGTTGAAGCACTTGAAGAAAAAACTCGTAAACAGACTCAATGGTGTTTCCACAAGGTGGAATCGACATGAAATAGTAAGACTTGAAAATATTTATATTTATAAATAAAGGAATAATAATAGAATTATAAATTGTATTACGTTTTCAATATTTTTCATGTCTTGATAAACCGAATTATCGAGACGGTAAACAGCAGTACATTCACCAAGGATTTTTTTGTCTCTCCCTTTAGAAAATAAACCTTGCATTATCTGCTTATACTTCAATTTTGGATCGAATCGTCCAGTTTCTGAAATTGCATTTATTGATAGTAATATAGGTAAAAAATTTGTTATGTTGATTATGTCTTACCTGGTTTTGGAGCATCTTCTAATTGATATTGAATCAAAATCATAAAGCTTCCATTACGGTCAAACAGATTTTTAAGAACATCAATGTTGGTTTGCGAATCGATATAAGATTGAAAAAGAACATCTTCATGAATATTGAAAAACATGCTAGCAATTTCAAGAACATATCGTTCGTTATTTTCTATTTTACTTGCACGAACACTTCGATCATTTTTTGATTTTTGCTAAATATTTAAGTTAAAAATTAAAATTTATTAAAAACTATAAAGTCTTCAACTAACCAAGATTTTCTCTCTCTTCTCTTCTCTTGTTTCGATTGTTATAGTAGGTCGATGTAATCTAGCAAATGTTTTGATTGTTGTCGAAAGATCTGTTGTTTTCAATAGATGTTTGATATCACTTTCAGGATCTATTTCTTTTTTCTTCGACATTTTTGATGCAAATATTTCTTAATAATTGGATGAAAAATATATTTCAAAGATCGCTGCGATCAAACATCAACTATTATCGTTAAACTGTTTTAAATTTATTCATTGAAACAGGAAAAATTACAATTACAGATTTTCCATTATCTGCTTCCTTCATCTTAAATATTTCTCTTTTGTCTCCATTTAAAATATCAATTTTTCGGTAGATTATCATAGATGTGTGAAAAATTATAATATGTGGGATACAAATCATCAAATGAATACACAATGGTTTTGTATACTTTAATTTAGTTATGAAAAAATTATATATTCCAAAAATTATAATTATCACACAAAAACACATTCCATCAAATTGAGTTTAATATCCTCCATTTTCAAATGGGTTTTTAAATAGAGAAAAAGTACATCATCTTATATTATACTGCAAATTTAAAGTTTACAATAGGTATATTTAATATTTCTTTTACAATATTTTAAAATACATCTGACTAGCAAAAATATGTATGCAATTTTACATCATCATTTTATTAAAATGGGATAAGTGAATAATGTTATTTTTTTAATATTTATATTTTTATGAAAGTGTGTGAAAACGAAATAGATAATGCGAAAGAAAATAAGAAAAATGTTACTTTAAAACGTTATAAGTTAGTACATCAAGTCTATTTCAAATGACTTATCACTAGCATAGAATATTTCTTTTCCATGCATTTATCTTTTCATGTGTATGCACGGTATTTTCGTTCTTCACTCATATTACATTTCTTCCTACCTACAAATATTAAAAGACATACATGAAACAATGAATCCATTTAAGAAATCAAAGCAACAACAAAAGATAACTTTTGTGCACTTTACAACAATCGTCTTTTAATTCTTATTATTTTTTTTCTTCTTCATTCACTTATGTTTTATGTTGATGATGATAACACTTAACGATTAAAATTCCTATTATTTAATATTCCATTATGTCATTCATATCTTTTGTTTGCTTCTCATTCTTCCAGTGTTGTTATCGTAGACGTCTACGGTCTACGTAGATCTACCGTAGATTTTGTCTATTGTAGACGTTGTCTACATAGACGAAAGTTGTAGACCGTAGACAAAAACTTTCGTGTATGTAGATGAAATCTACGTGTAGACCGTAGACGGTCTACGTAGATTTTCATACATTTGTCTACGGTCTACGCGTAGATTTCGAAAGACCGTAGACAAAAACTTTCGTCTATGTAAACGACGTCTACATGTAGACAACCGTCTACGTAGACAGCATTGTAGACCGTAGACGTCTACAATAACAACACTGCATTCTTCTTTCATATGAATTTGATTGTCAAAAATAAATGAAAATACAATTTTTTGTATGAATGTTGATAGATAACTGATAGTTTTAGTATAAAAGAGATGAAATTAAAATCAATATAAAAAAGCTTCGATGAGTAAATAGTTATAGTACGTAACTTTAATCGAATAATAATTATATTAGATAAAAAATGAAGAAAAAATTGTTGTTCACTTGCATATTCTTGATGAGCATCCATAATTATATTTAATTTAGTCAATCATTAGAGTTGATAGTCGTTTTTCAACCCTAAAATGATAATAGAGATTTCATTTCAAAATTGAACGTTTCATTTTACACAATCAACTTACGTTATTTCTATGTCTTGAAACAATTCACCATTCCATGCTACCGTAATGCAATAATGCTGGAATAATTGAATCAGTAATTCACCTTCATCAAGCATTTCGATTTTTTCAATTCGATGACGTTCTGACATTGGTAAGCTGTCGTAAATTTGACACATATCCCAACTTCGTGCACCTGTCCAGCCACACTGCACAAATCTAAAAATAGACATAATGAATTACACAGTAGGATTCAAGGTTATTTGCATCAATAGAGATAAATCTGAAGGCCGAAATGTAAAACAAACCTGGATATTTGGGTGTCCAATGACAGGCAAGCTTCAACACCTGCTAAATTACAGCCACGAGCGCGCAAATTGTTCAACATTACATCTCCAAATCGATCATTCATATTTACTTGTTCATAGTTTATGAATGCTGCAGATTGAAAATTTGAGGAGAGCCACTTTAGCAGGTTATTACAGTTGGCAGTCTCGATATACACAAGGACACATTCAGCTATATTATTTGATAAAAATATGCATTGTAGAATAAAATTTTAATAAATGTGTGAAAGAATAATTCACCTAGAAAAATTGTAGGTAAATTAAAATCAACGTCTGATTGTTTCAGCTTGTTTGCTACTTCATCAATAGATCTTAGATCAACTCCAACTATGTGGTAATTTGTTGCATGTAGATCCGTGGGACTGAATCTAATTTCACCATCTATGGTTAGAGAAAATTATTATGTGCTTAATAATCTACATATTCATGTACAAACCTTCCAAATGAATTTTATCCAGCAATACTTTATATCTTTTAATTTGATAGCATTTTTTTGCTGTGACTGTTGGAAAATCGAGTTCAATGAAGTTTGTAATATTGTGGCCAGCATCTCGAAGTCTCCAATAAAGCGTATCAAAACCGCATCCGAGATTTATTATTTGACATTTATCGCCCGTTTTCTACAATTTATTAGATATAAATAATTAAATAATTGAAAATTTTACTGTTTATTACAAATAATTATATGAGAAAGGAAAGAGTAAGAGAAAAGAACAAAAAGGTCATGGCCAAATGAAAATAAAACTGCATATTTTTGTACGAGATTCAAATACCAGATAAGCATTTATGTTTGTAACTCATTACCTTAAGAAACTTTTCAATACAAATTTCTATTCCTTTGACTCGCGCGTAATATCCACGATTAATTTCTGGTGCCTTTTTCTCTGATATCTTGACAAAATTTTGCAAATAATCGTCTTGATAATATCCCAACTTAACACATGATCTCTTTGATTCAGATGCATCATCGTTTGTCGCAATCACTCCCGATTCGTCTCCATGAAAAGACAATTGTCTGTCCATCATTTTTGCGACTTTATTTTTATTTTTCACTATAGTGGTTCAAAATGTTATTTTCTTTCACTTTATTTATTTTGATTTGACAATCTGAGTTGATTCAAAGTAGTTAAAATTCTGTTACACTACTGCTTAGCTCTATTGCTACTAATGTCTACTTAAAATCGTTATTACACACTTAATTATGCTTTTTTATTTTGATGAGAATGAGAACAATATTTTCAATTTTCTTTTTTCTACTGCGCGCCAAGGGGATGGATACTTTCACGAAAGCTTTTTAAATATTCACATCTTTTTGCAATTTTTTTCTTTTTCGTTGATTGTGACAAAAATACGCTACAAGCGATGCTTTTTGTACAACAAAATTATCATTGAAAGAAAAATATTTGTAAGGATTCTAATATAGCTTTTAAAAGATTCTAAATTGTCATTACAAAGATAAACTTCTCATGAGTTTACAGAGCTTTTAATTTATGAAAAATATAAAAATAGACTTTTTTGTGATTGCAGGATGTTGCTCATAAAATTTCACTTTCGAGCTTAAACGTTCTTTGCAAAATTTAGAAATTACAGTTCTTTATTTCAATCATTTTATAAACCTAAATGCTATTCATGAATCTATAAAAGATACTGAATTACGGATTAATAATAAAATAAATTATTTTTATTGTTATTTTAACAGAAATTTTTTTCACAAAATTTTTCACACGTCATCCCCCTACTTCCCTTATAAACATTTCAGTTTAAATAATTGATATTTTTAAACCGTGAAAGACTTAACGGTTTCAAAAAAATTTGTAAATAAACAAAAAGTTG
The DNA here is from genome assembly GCA_014622435.1 of Polypedilum pembai. Classification (NCBI taxonomy): domain Eukaryota; kingdom Metazoa; phylum Arthropoda; class Insecta; order Diptera; family Chironomidae; genus Polypedilum; species Polypedilum pembai. The sequence continues at coordinate 51,333 of JACWBX010004391.1, forward strand.
AAAATTTAAAATAGATATAAAAATGAATAACATTACACTGCTGTGCTTTTTATGTGCAAGAGATAAATTCGTTACTGTCGAAATTGAATCTCTTACAGAAAACGAACAAGCGAAAATTGGCGAATATTCAGTTTTGGTAACATTTTAAATAATCCGTAATAATCAGAGAATAATTTCTTCAAATCACAACAGAATTACAATTTAAAAGGAAAGATGCCGACACGAATATGCCAGCGATGTCATCAATTCATGAAAAAAATGGATAAATTTCAACGTCGTTGTGAAACTGTTGAAAAAATGTATATGGAAATTTTAAAATGCAAGGATAAAAATAAAATTGATAGTATCATAAAAAGATATCAATTTGAAGACGACAGTGACCATGAAGAGGAATCTTTAACAACAGTAGAACTTTCCCACACTCCCTCAAAATTATCAAATAATCAAGATTCATATCAAATAAATGTAGCAATGATTGAAACAATAGTAGAGGATGAGATGAGGGATCAACATGAATCAGTACACCAAAATAAATCTTTTTTAAAACTTCCAGTTTCAAATGAGAAACCAAAAATTTTGAATCCAACCGTCTTACAAAAAATAGAAAATAAAGTTCGATTGGATATTCTCAAATGTGATCTCTGTCCGCATAAGACTTCTACGAAAACTGCGATGGAAAATCATATAGAATTGCATATTAAGAATGAAAAATTTTATGAATGTACTGTTTGCCAAAAGAAATTTGCTAGCAATCGAACACTTAAAAATCACAGCGTCATACATATGGGAGTTGAACGGAAAGTCTTTGAATGTAGTGAATGCTTAAAGGTTCTCAGTAGCAAAACAGCTTTAAACACTCATATTAAGTGGCATCATTCAGAGCACGAATTCAAATGTGAAATATGCAGCAAAAAATTTGCAACTAAAAGCTCACTCGCCGAACATTTGAAGTCTCATGAAAACGCAAAGCATCATAAGTGCCCTATATGTAATAAAGAATATAAAACAGCCTCGTCCTTATCCAATCATCTTGATATTCATTCGAACATCGAATATAAATGCAGTATTTGTGATTTACAACTTAAGTCGCGTCGAACGCTAAAACAACACGAAAAAGTTCATAGCAGTGTTGTTTTACACATATGTGAAATATGTGGAGCTGAATTTAAAAGAACTAAAACCTATAAAGAGCATCTAATAACACACACAAACATGAGACCTTACAAGTGTGATTTTTGCAATAAAACATTTACAAATGGGCCAAATTGTAGAAAACACGTGAGAGAAGTTCATCCAGAGTTGGATCAAGTTGAAAAAGGGGACAAAAAGAAGGTAGTGCAATTACCCAAAATTGACGATCTATTACAAATGACAAAGATGAAACCATAATAAAATATAATATTTTCTTTAATGAAAAAATAATTTTGCAATAATATTTTTATCATTACAGCGCTCATGAGATATTTCATCGACAGTTTCATACCAGATATGAAACATATCATTAGAGAAAAGACAAAACAAAATCTAAATAAATCATTTCAAAATATTTATGATTATGATTTTAAAAAGTTATCTTTAGGTACTAATTTCCTTAAAATGCTTGAACAATTCGTTTTGCTCTTTTTATGAGCGAATAGTTGTGAATTTTGTTTTCTTTTCATATAAAAAAATACAAGTTTGGAAACAACTTCAAATACTAAAAGTAAATTTTTAGATCGTATCAAAGTTTTTACATTTCTCACTCATTTATAAAAAAACTTCTTTAAAAATTAAATTAAGGAACTAAAAATATGAAATCATAAATCATTTTCATTATTCACAATTTTCATTAATAGAAAAGAGAAATGAAATAGAAGTTGATTAAAATTTCATACTATAAATATCACGTAATAAGAGCAAAATAATCAAAACCCAAACTTTGAGTGAAGCTCTAAAAATCTCATGAGAGTTTCCATAATGAATATTTCAATAGTGTTCAAATACAAAACTCTTTTAATTTTGAATGCAATTTTATGAGAAAAAATTTGATGAGAATGAGAGACTGAAGAGATGCTCCTTCACTATTTTTGAATGATTAATGACTTTCCTTCCACTTGCCATTAATTTAAATTTGTTTAACCCACACACTAAAGTTTTTAGATAATACATTGGGAGTAATTATATTAAATATATTTAAGATATTTTTATGACACTCTAACGAGCAATTTATGATGTATGAATATCTAAAATTTTAATCTTATGGATTTCATCTTGAAAAAAGTAACTTTTAAAATGGTAATTTTTTTCCAAATTCTTTCTCACTCACACTTTGATAAACTTAACAAACAATAAACAACCGATAAGGCACGTGCATTATTTAATTAATTATTCTTACGCAAATTATACTGTGAGCGTTGTTTCGCTTTAAAAAAGGTTTTCTGAAGAATATACAGCAAAAATTAGGTTGACATCAAAGTACAAATATTCTTCATATATCGAGACCTTCAATTTTTATGTAGGTCACGTCAACTATTTAATTATTATTGTTAAGTATACAACTTATAAAAAAAGTTTGTCAAAAAAGCTTTTAGGAAGTAAATATTTATGAAGTACAATTAATTAAGATGCATATGTATATGTTACGTAATTACTCAGAAAAAGCTCTTCATATATTCTTTGTTTGTTGTATGAATGAGTTTCATGTTTGCCACAGAGTAGTTTAGAAATGAAAATTTATGAAAATTCATCTTTTCTCTTTGTGTCATGATTTCCTTTTTAGCTTACTTCTGTTGTTTCAAAAGAAATGAATAACTTTTTGTTTTATTCTTCTCCTTTAAACTGCCTCAAGTTTTCTTCTTTTTCGTTAATATTGTCGCCACTATCCATACACATTTTTCTCATTGTGAAAATAGCTGATGATGAAGAAAAAGAAATGCGAAAAATGTAATCAAATGAAAGTTTTTCTTCTTTCTTGAATGAATAAATTTTTATATAAATTCATTTTTAAATTTCTATATCTTAAAAAATATCTCAAAAATTGAAGATTTCTGTTTATGGAAGCTTATATTATTGATTCAATTGATAGAGGTAAATAAAATATTTTAGTAGTATAATGATTTCAGTTTATTTCAATTACAAGATTTCATTTTTTTCTCAATAGAATTGAGTCCCATAAGAATAATACGACTATGTGCAGATAAATGCTTTCAACCTTCGCTGAAGTTAAATTAAAAATTTAAAAGTCATAATATAAGAGAGGCAGAGGATAATAACTATCACATGTTTCAGGTCGTTACATTTAGACTGAATAACATCATTATTGTTATTATTATTTTACCATTTTACTTTTCCTTGCCTCGTGAAATTCGCAAATAACGATAGCAAAAAAAGTTTTATCGACAAAAAGAAGGAAGAAAACTGAAACATATTTGACAGTCCCTTTTTAGCGCATTTTTAGAAAAAACGCTATTATATTCACTTTGACAGGACGCTCAGGACACTGAGATTTCGAAAACTATAATAGTTAAATTTGAGAGATTCTACAGACATATTTCTATGATGAATAAAATTGGTTCAATATATCATGAAAAAATGGTTATCATGTCATTTTGTTGATTGTCACTGATCTGTTGCGTCAAAAATGCGCTAAAATCAAGTAATGCAACGCAAATTGATTTTTTATATCTTTTATTAAAAGAAGTTTATAAAATAGCTTAAAATAAATGAGTTTAAACTGCAGGCTGGAATATGTGTTTAAATAATTAAAAAAAAAAAAATTCAACGAACAGTCATTTGAATTTTATCTCTCCTTCTCTTTTTTGGGTTATTTATGCTATTTCTTCTCTCTCATCTTCAGTTTAAAGTCATACAATCATCAGCTTAAAGTGCAATTCTTTATTTCTGTTATTTTTTCCGTTCATACACAAAATTTATTCGCGATATATTCCTCACACTTAATATCAAGAGAATGAGAGACAATACGAGTACTTCGGATTATTTTCGGCTCAATGGAACATTGTAATCATCATAATCATCAATGACTCCTTTTTCAATTCATTTTTTTCTCTCGGCCTGGATGCTGGAAAATTTTTCCAGTCTTATCAGCACTCGTCATTCTCTCTCGCAAGAGAAATTTTTCCTGAATGAAAAGAAAAAAAAAGCTTCCATAATTACACAAGCGCAGACGTTAAAGAACTTGATGCTGTCGATGATGATGATGATTGCTGACGCTGTCATTGTACGCACACATTTTTTCTCTCTTTCACATCAATGGATGGCATGAATGAAAGTAGAAAATTATTTTTTTTTGATCAAAAATTCATTATCAAATTTTTTAAGTCTTTGAGAAGTGGCAACTTTTCTATCTTTTCTTTTACTATGATGTTGCGAATGATGGAAAATCAGAAAAGGCTTGACTGTTGACAATTTAAGAAAAAGAATTCTCTTTAATAAAATATAAAAAACTTTTTTCTCGTTCTCGTCTCGCTTGAAGGTCTAAGGTCATGAAATTTTGTTTTTAAGAAAAATTTCTTTTATGCTTCATAGAATTTTAATTTTGTTTAAAGATTTTCCTTTTCCTCCTCAACATAGCCGACTGCGAGTTACGACAATGAGAACCTTTTCACATTAATTCAACTTATTGGTATTTTGAGTGCTCATTATTAATTGAAGAAAACAAAACAATAAAGAAGTAAATTTACTGAAACTTTGAAAAAAAGAAAGCTCTCAACGTTAATAAAAATACTTCAGTAAGAACAAACTCAAATTGTGTGATAAAATTATGTTCTGAAATAAGCTCCTCTCATTGCATTAAATACTACACAATAAGTATAAGTGGATTCATTGAGAAAGAGAGAAAGAGAAGAAAGAAGAGAAAAAAGAGCACAAAGTGATAACTTACAATAATAACCTCATCATAGAAGAAATATGGACAACATACAGATGGAAGCAGTAGGAGAGAAAAAGAAAAACTGCAATTCGACTAACGACATGACATTAAGTTAGTTTATGTCACTCACATAAATTAAGACAAACTAATGAAGTGTCTCATTCTGCGTTAGGCATACTCTATTAATTTTCGTGTCTATTGAAATTTATTTTTCGAAAAATCTCTTTACTGATAATTTTATCCTTTCTCATCCCAAAAAATTAGCTTATTTGATGATAATCTATGACAACACAATTTATGTAACGGAATTCACTCTTTTCTATGTGAGAAAATTTTTATCCTCTTTTAACAAGCTTACATTTCTACCGTTAGGTGAAATAGTTTTGTTAATTCTCACATTTTGTCTGTTCTATCAATCAATTGATTGAGTACAATTGTTATTTAATAGAAAAGAGATACGTTATATCATTGAATTGTTATCGATTTTAGATAGTTAATAGGACATCTGCACTTTTAATTCTGAAAGTGAAAATTATGATTTAAGATGTTAAGAATAATTAATGTATTGAACATTTTATGAAACTGAACATGTAACTATAATAAAAAAACGAATTTTTGAAATTTAAATATTTAAAAAATTAAATTGTCGTTACTTTCAAATTATTTCTTAAAAATTAAGCTCATTTTATTATTTCACAATTTTTTTTTATTTTTTGATATTTGATAGCTTTACAAAATAATATACGTTGTTTCATGTTCTTTAAATGTCATAGAATGGCATTATCATTATATCATCATCACACTCATTCCAACACTTTCTCTCTAATGTTATTTGTGTGATGATTTTCTTGGCACCGATTCACCCTATACCATTGATTTTTATTCTAAAAACATCATTTTCTCTCTTCTTACATTCTCATGTTGTCGCTGAAAATGCAACAGATTTCTCTCTGCTACTCTTTCTCGTTTTATTAGATCACTTTTATAGTAGTTTATTGATGTTGATTCTCATATACGTTGAATAATAATAATGTCACATAAAAACACAGAAATTTTTTGGCACTGAGCCCAAAAAAGTGAAAGAAACACTTTTTTATATGGTGACCGAATGTGAGAAAGGAGAATGAGTCACAAATTGGTAGTTGTCGAGAGATGGGAACATGTTTCCTGTTGAATGTTTTTTAAATGAACTCTCTGTTAAATAAACATAATATTTTCCATTAAAGCCGGTAACATGAGTAAGTGTCATATAGAATATTGTAAAAGCTTTTGCATCTCTCAGGATTATTTTAACTTTTTTCAGTATTATTTTCAATTAAGACTGAAATATTTTCATACTTTGTACTATATTTTAAAAGACATTTTCTGTAAATGTCAAATAATTCAATTGAGAAAAATAATATAAAAGAGAAAAAT